>FIZR01018142.1:0-16855 GCA_900060175.1 Ferrisia virgata
TCAAAACATGAAATATCTCACAGATTATATATTTTTATATTTTACATCTACAATATGATTGTGATTTGTGAAATCTGCAAACAAAATTTAGGCATTTTACCCTTTCAGAGGAAACTTCTACATCATGGATATGTAACACATCCACATCAAACACCGAAACGTACACCACCTACTCACCAATCTTTTTGCACATTTATTCAATTTAAACATTTTAACATAAAATGCGAAAGTAATGCATTACTCTTTTATCTGAAATTAAAATGAAAATCATAGTACAGGTTCGTGCATTCATCTGCTACAAAAACTACAAAATCGTTGAACTTCCACGAACAGTATTGCCATATTATTTAAAAACAAAAAAAAATTCAAAAATAAGTGGTAAGTGATTGAAAATTAATTTGAGTTTCAGTTTCAGTTTTCATTTCAGTTACCATCCCTGATTTTTAAAACTACTTTTCGAACCTTAATCAATTTGTTTATTAATGAACTGGATCATTTCAAAACCTGATCATTTTCAATATTTTTCAATCTCAGTTTTGTTTTCAACGTATCCAATAATTGAAGTATACCAACTTTCACAAAAAAGCCGGCTACATTTGCAAAATTAAACCGTTTTGTCTTGAAACCAGTTCATCGTTGTCAATTTTCATGGTCGCAGATATTCGTGTTGTGTACCCCAAAAAACAGCTCTATTCGAATGTTTATAAAAATGCAAATATAGTTGGAGAATAAAACTAATTTACCTTGAAACCGGTTCATCACCGTTCATTTTCACGGTTGTATTCATTTTCTACTTTTAGTAAATTAGTTATAGATATACTAAATTTCAGGCAAATCTGTTCAAATTTCGGAAATGAAACCAGTTTATCTCATTACTGGTTCACCAAGAACCAATTTTAAGGACAAATTCGTTTTTAGCGTCCTACTGCGCACCTGATTACAAATTTTCAGAATTGTTTTGCGAATTTTGATTAATTTGTTGATAAACTGGTTCGTTTCAAAACCGGTTCATCAGCATTACTTTTCAAGGTCAGTTTCGTTTTCAGCATATCCAAAAATGGTAGTATACCGATTTTCACGAAAATCTGATCTGCGCTGCGGTTAACTAACATGTGATTAAACATGCTACATGCTTTACTGCTCAGTTTACAGCTCTTAGATATAGCTTTATACAAAAAACGATGATTACATATATGAAACAATCATTTGGTCCTTACATTTGAAAGGAGGTAGTCTTGGTTAGTCCAGTGCCCATCCTCCCTGAAGATAGATATATGTAGAACACCAATAGTAGGATGAAAAAAAAGGAAGGAACAAGAGAAAAGATCGATTCAATCGATTATTATTGTAAACGCAAAAAATATTTGCAAAGGGTGGTAGTGTGGATGGTTTTTTTTTTAAATCTAGGATACATGGGAAGATATAACATGCATAACATGCCATTAAACATGTGATTCAAAACCTGTTATTATAGCATTTTTGTGTCAAAAACAAGCGCTTATTTAATAGCGTTTTCGTTTAGCACAGGGTGGCTAGATGGTCAATTTTCACGGTTGTATTCGTGTTCCGCATCCCAAAAAACAGCTTTATACGAATTTTTGTAAAAATAAAAATATAGCTATGAAATAAAACCGGTTTATCTCAAAATCGGTTCACCGCCGCCAATTTTCACGGGCATATTCGTTTTCTGCATCCCAAAAAGTAGCTCTTTATTGTCCACCCAAAATATTTTGAGATATCCGTCTAATTTATCAAGAAGGCAAAAAGCGCCACATTCGGGGATCCACAAAAACCACTTATCTTATAACTGACGAGTCAGCTATTTCAAAAGATCTCAAGTATAGTGATTAATACGCTATAAAATTAAATTTATACTACCAATATGATTTCGAAATGTAAATCTCAGAATTGCATCATCGCAAACATCTCAAATAAAATGCACCAACTTGATCATTTCTTCAAATATTTTACACTTTAGAGTTTCATAGATGTACATTGCTGAATATTTTTCAATACTCATCTGACCGCGATTTTATTTATTTTTTTTAATTATAGCACATCCACAATTGACCCGTCGACATTTTATAACATTGTGATGGCTACACTGAATTTTGTTTATTTCTAATATTTACATTATTTTTATCAACATTGCAATCGCAATTATTCCAAAATATGCCCATAATTTAAAAAAAAAAAACATTCAAACTTAATGGGTGTAAATTTTTACAAAAAAAAAAAAAAAAATGTCCACAATTACCCCATTTTTGGAGGGTAATTGTGGACATCGCATCGGGTGGGCAACTGTGGACACTTCACTGCTGACAGTATATTTCACGAAAAAAAGCTCTCAACCACATCAATCAATTCCTTGAATTATCTGCTTTCAAGTGATGATGAAACGTTTGAGGAAAAGTAGTTCAAAAAATCGTTTATCACTTGAAAGATGTACGCGATTTAAATGTTGCAAAGTGTCTACTATTACCCCACCTGACCTTACGTGAGTTTCATAAAAACATAAGTAATTAAAGTATGAACTTCGTTTGATCACATTCGATCATTAACGGCGATGCTTGTTTTCGTTTTCAAAAGCTCATAAGTATTTGAAAAAAAAACTGAGGGTATTGTCTTTTTGTTTATTTTTTTACTCTTTGTTATGATCATTCTTGCTTGAATGGAATTTCCATAATGAATTAATTATACGCTGTTCGACTGGTACATCAGAGCCTTTCATTGAGTATCAAATTTTATAATCCAACTAATTAAACCGGGGCCGACGACACGAACAAAGAGGGCTTTATTTGTACAAGCAATGAAACTGTTATGCTACCTGCTTGTATTTTAAACAAAACACGTAGGAATCCGATTAATTAATACTACGGTTAGAAGAAAGAATTTTCTGTCACTAGATCATCGTCGGTTATTGAGCATGTTTGATATACTATCAATAATACTCGTGTACAACTTTTTCAACAATACAGAAGAGAATCAAAAATGGCCATGCAAAGAACTGATATTAAGCTAGAAAGTTGCAAAAAACTCAAATCGCACTGCTCTAGTTCAACATCAGTAGTTCATAAAACATCCTATAATGTAAATGGCGAAAAACCACCTCTGTTTTTGAAAAATTACACTACTTCGAGTGCATAGGGCGTCACTTATCCTCCCTTCCCCGCTTGAACTAAAGGTACAATATTTTTCGTGATAAATTTTTAATTAAAAGTAAATAAGCTTCATGAATTTGATCAAAATACAAGAAATTTTTTCACTTCACTTTCATATTACACATATTGGTTACGTGTAGGATGAAGGGAAAGAGAGAAAAATTACATTCAAAAATAAAATTAACTCAAAACAATAATGCCCGGCGTGAGGCCACCTTATTAGTACCAATATATGAGTATACAATACTTACACCAGGCTGCTATTGATACAAGTGAATATTACTCGACGCTCATTCATTACGTGATTTTTCACCAACGTGATATACGACGTGCCTCTAGAGAAAATAAACAAACATACACGTTGCGAAGTTATTAATCAGACAATATTTCGAAGCAATAGTCTGGCGATGAGGTATACACAAGTGAATGAAAATATACATACAAATAGCCAGTTCTACCTACCATTCGAATGAGATTGTTAAAAAGTAAAAATAATTCATCATCGTATTTTACGAAAACGAAAAAAAATTTCCTGCGGAAACAAAACACAACGTACGAAGGTAATTAGATGAGATGAGTAGTACCGCAGAGTAAGACCACTTTCGGCTTTCGTTGTTAAATCCTAAAATTTATTTCAAACGAAGGTCTATTGCCGCGAATGGATTACTCAAGAAGCACGGTTTTTGAACAAGTTGTATTCAATCGAAAATAAATCTACAAAAAAATAAAACTGAGGAACAACGATCGTTATGATCTGGTTTTCTGGGCATCTTTACTGACGGCAATAGAAATTTTAACCCAAACCTCTTGTAGAAATTTCAATTCTGGATCTAAATATCTTGATAAAAAGAAAATGAATCATCAGAAGAGTAGTACAAAATACGCAGATGCACCGAAGTGATATTTTGTGATATTTTCGTTGCTGCATTCAACTAGTTGTTAAAAGCTTTGCGCAGTTAATCACTTTCTACAGAAAACGTTGGTAACCATAATGAACTAAGTACAAACCGATGAGAAAATATAAATTAAGAATACAGAGTACAATGGAACTCACCAAATCACCGTACTGCATTTTTCAAAATGAGAATATCGGTGATAGTCAAGTTCTTGATATGGTGAAATTTTTCACTTTTTTAGATTCAAGGACGAATGACAGAAACAACAAACCGACGCGGAAATACATGAGCAAAATTCCGGAAAAACCGCCATGGCAAATCTAGAATAAATTACAAATATATACAATCCAATTTCGAACAGCTAAGAAACAACTGCAGAGAAAATATAAATCAAGAATAATAGGGTAAGTCAACGTACTGAATTTTCCAAAATGAGAATAATGGCGGCAGTGGTAGTCAAGTTCTGCGATGTACAGTTATCATTTTTCATATTTTTAGATTCGATGATAAAACCTACAAGTATAAATAACAAACCGACGCGGAAATATTAATTAACAATGGCTGACTTATTGAAATAAAAAAAAAACACCCAAAATTGAGAATATTACGCAATTGTTAACGCACATTTACGCAATAAAAATGTCATAATTGTAGCCAGGACGGCTCTTGACTAGCGTTCATAATAGCTGCACTTGTTTCAGTTTGATTTTTATTAATATTCCTTCAAATTTCTTTTTTCAAATCAGCGTTTGTTTTATGAATATTAATTAGAATAGCGTATCATTCCGTTTTTCTGGCAAGTTAAAAAATATTTATGCATATTTTGTAAATAAAGTAAGTTGATCAAAAGGATGAAAAATATTTTTAAAATAAAAAGATATGTAACACTGATTTTCTACGGTTAATTCCAAGATTGGTCAATTGTCGGTTCTGGGTTTTAATCTCGGTTTGTTTGTGTTTCTGTTTCTATGTTTTGATTTTATTTTATAAGTAATTTTTAAATTTTAATGGAAAATCAAATTTTTTTCAGAACGTTTTTTTTCCTTGGTACTATTGCCTATTGCTATTACAAAGTTTATTCATTATATGAAATTCAAGAATATGTATAAATGTAATGGCTATTTCTAACATTTAAACTGACAATTCACTAGCTATCCACGCAAACCAATAATTTGATGAAGAAGTAAAAATATTCAACGAATCACTGGCAGTGTACTAAATACATGTTTTAATGCACCAATATAATGGAAAAATTCGCTTTACAGGTGTTGTAGATAGGCATTTTATCCGATCAAATTACGAGAAAACTTGACGTGAGATTGCTATGCGAATATTACTTATGCAAGAAGTTGGCCAATTTTGAAACTTATACATTCTGGCACTCGTATACTTACATTGAAAGTTTGAACTTTGACAACGTTTAATTAATTTTTCAGTAATACAAAACGCTGTCGTTGACTTTTATGTTTATATCAATTGCCTTGTTACCGGAATGGGAGAGATTTTGAAATTATACGTTTCCTACCACTGGAGGCTGCATTCGTTCCCTAATAAACTTGCGCGTAAGAACTATTAGTCGTTCGATTGGATTGAAAATTTGAACGAGAGAGCGAGCAAATGAGTTTAATTAAAAAATAAAAAAGGTAACTGGAGCTGAAAAAATTCACCGAGTAAAAAAATACTTATTTATTTGCGCCCTATCGAAATATTACAAAGTATACATCGGTACTTCGATGACATATACCAAACACTTCCAAAAAAAAAGAAAAAAAAAGTGATCAAGTACACGAGTTTGTAAATTTTCTTAACGATCAATTAAAAATACAACGCCACCGGGTATTAATCGTAAACATGGGTTGAAAAATATAAGTATACGTGAAATTTATTTCGTATAAATGGCGTAAAATGAAAAAAAGTAAAGAAACTTATCGACGTTTATTTACGCGCGGTAATTTCAACTTAGCTGAGTCAGCGAACGTCTATGAAAAATTATCGGCAGACGAGAAACGTGGTCGGTCAGCTCGTGGAGCGTATGGTTTATGCTCAGCTCAGGCTCCCCTCACCTTTGGAAAACACATTTACGCAATAAATTTGTTTTATAGCCGTTTAATTTTCGTTTGGCAATTTGCCGTCTTTTGCTCGGACGCCCCTGAGCTGGTGCTTTAAGTACTTACTTGTAAAACCTTCGGTAAGGATAAACGATTGTGCCTTTTATGGAAGTAATTTTTCCACGAGTATTTTTATACTCACATCTATCATTTAATATACATCGTCGTCTGTAAAACGGATTGATTAATCAATAACATTTTGTAATTCGGTAATCAGCATTCCAATCATCAAAGAAAAGGCTTTTTGTGTTGGTTTGATTACCTATTCGATCTAGAAAAAAGTAATGCTGAATTGTTCTTTTTGCAGAAATATTACGTCTTGCTTCTATTATGTAAATTTTATTAAAAATTGTTACCTAATGAAATACGCTTACGATTAAAATGAAAGATTCTTTGGAATTCTGACACCTTACCAGAGAGTAAAAATTATGAACCACTATTTTACGTATATTGAATAAATGTAATAAACTGCACACAAGATGGTACAAGTAATCACAATAGATGATCTTGCATCGGATATCTAATTACCGACTGGACACTATTTGGTATATTGATTTCACCACAGAAAAAAATAACGCCATTTGAAGAAAAAAAAATACATCGATATACTATCGAATTATGTGTTTTCTAATTATAATAATCTTCTACAATAAAGTACAGTTAAATGCATTTCAGAACGGTACTCTCATAGTATTATACATAGTACGTAAGTAATAGTAATATCACGGATTTCGAATCATTTTCCCCATTCCATTAATTAATTAATATGCCACTCCTGCGAGCAGCTATTATTTCCCTTAAATTAGCATGAAGCCCAGAATATCGAAGAACATTATTATTCAAGTTTTCGACTAACGTTTGAAGATTATATTTATTTAAATGGCCTTCCGGCCACTAATTCACGCCTCTAGTGTCCATCAAAACCGTACATATATCGTTTTCGCTAACGAATTGCCGACAAAAAATTAATTAACCAAATTAACAATAATCGCGAGAAAATCAACGAAAACCGAAATAATTGTATATTAGCACTCATCACTCGGATAAAAATGGGTACTTTTAAACCTGACCGAATTCTTCCGGCGTTATATTTATCTCATAATGACTCCGGCTTGTGTAGGTCATTAATGAGTTGATTTAGAATCGATTTAGTGAACGGGATCGTACGAAATTAGTTCACCGTCAAATGTAGTGATGGATTACTGTTTAGTTGACAAACTGCGCAGATTTTGAAAGAACCAAGAAGTTTATGCAGCAACTGAAAGTTGGCTCTTGGCTGACGAAAATAGCTTGATTAGAAATACATTCCTTCTTCCACAATAAACTTTTGGCCTTTTTTTTTAAGTTTGCATTTGAACATTTTCGTTTTATGATTGTAAATTATACACCACATAAATAAAGAGCACAACCAATGAACATTTCAAGCATTATGTAATCTTCGATTTCATTTATTTAGGTAATTAAATTATTTGAAAAAAATCTATAAGACGTTTGAAAATATTTGCTCCTGAGTAACCAAGCTATCATTCTCCTTAGTTTCAATTTTTCAAAATGAAACACATTTTTTCTTTGAATTAAGTATATCGCTCAAATGATTTTGTTTGTGGAATATTAGTTGAGAAATAAATTTTCCTTAAACATTATTCATATTCCTTATATTAATTTTTTCATTTAGAAATGAAAAAGACGGAGACATTTTCACTAACGTGTGTAAAAAAATAACAATCAAAACAATAGATTGCATTGCAGTAATTTATATTTTTCAAAGTTTGAAATGAACAAACAATATAAACGACAGAAATTCCAAATTCGTCTTCTTTATAAAGGGACTTATTTTCATTATATTACTTACGCAAAGTTATCCAATATTCATGTCACTTTTTTCCTCACCTAAATTATTAGTTTCCAATAAAAAAGAATTATGTATTGAATAAATAATCGAATCTTTGTAGGTACCTTATCTTCATTTTTATCTAGGCCAATACTAGATCAACAAAATTCACAAGTGAGATAAAATCAGATAAATAATGTATTTAAAAAATATACCTTTTATAAAACTCCGTACAATACGAAACGAATTTAAACTAACGTAATTATCTGGTACGTAATGGTAATCAGTAAATAAACAGCTTTGAGCTACACAAAATAACACAACTATGATAAAAGCTGTAATTAATTTTCAATATATCATGATTTGGAAACCAAGCAGTAAATTTAAAAATGAAACTGGAACTATTAATTAATTCACGGATGATTATAACGCATGTGACGAGAGCTCGAAAATCTTGCTTGATTGGAGTAAAAATGAAGTAACGTTCACTAAATGCTAAAATTTAATCTGAACAACCGTTATGATTACATTCAAATGATTTTCCTAATCACATAATTATAGTTGTATAAATACGTATGTAATTTATGCAGAAGAAAAATTCAAGTATTTTCCATAATCTCTTCGTTATTATTTTTAATCTAGTTGATACTTAATTCAGCTAGGTCAGAATGGACCACCAAGACGTAGGTGATGTTATTACACTACTGTGAGGATTATCGTTATTCACGAGTACATTATCTTATCAATCTGTGAGATATTTAGTGTTTATTATTAAAGCGTTATATATTTTTTTGTCTATTAAAAACATGAAATACTATTCAAAGTTAAAAGTAAAAGTACTGTTCATACGAGTCAAGAATAGATAAAAAAAAACACGATGGTCTGATTGAATTTTCAAAACAAAAATTAGAAAAAAATTAAAATACGAAATAAAGGTACATAAGGTCGCAAAAATATATCACAGATAAGTTACATCGAGGGGGTGAATTAATTAGTATTAATGCTGGGCGTGTTCTGAGATATTACCTGAGAGCGTCTAGAGTACGCCCCCGTTGAATCTGGAATGTACATTTTCACCAAAATACTGCAAATAAAAATTTCAATTAGAATTCTAGTTGAAAAGTATTTGATTTTGATGATTATGAAATTATTCAACTTACGCCAAACAGAACAACATGAACAATACTAGAAATGCCGATAAGTAGAATACAGCTCCTGGGAAAGTCGAGATGGTCGCATTGAAAATAGACGTATACAATACAGAAGCGAACAGAGGAGTAGTTGATTCTGTTGATGCCAACAATGAGAATACTTTTCCTGCAGAAATGAAAAAGTAAAAATAATCCTGCATTGAAGAAAAAATCCAGAAGGACTGCTACTTACCAAGCTCATCTTTGCCTACTATACGCGACAAAAACGATCTGATTATTGATCCTGAAATACCCAACGTACACGACAGCAATTTGGCAAAATAAATGTGCCAAACTCTGAACCCGAAAATCATTATCAAACCGGATAAAACACGGAAAAATGCAGCTATAGAGAGCACAAGTAGATCGTCCAGTTGTAATTTGTAAGACAAAAACCAAGTACCACCAAAGGCTCCAATAGCTATAAATAACAATAATTTCACAATTACTTGATGATTTGTTGAGGTGCTGACGAATTAAAAAATCTTACCGTTTACAATTATTATAAAACTACTTAACGTAGTGTACGTTTCCAGATTCCAATTCAAAATTCGTTGCAAGAACAGGTACATTATTTGAGTTTCGCCTAAGAATAAAATGCTTAATTATCAAACGTGTGCGGAGTACGATTGTAAACTAATCATCAAATGTATTACACTCACCAAAAACACAGATCAAAGAAGATGACAACAGTACGGTAAGTAGAAAAATTGTAAAACGAAGTTTCGGTGTTTGCTTCGTGTAACAGCATTCGTATAACTCCCATAAATGGTGAAGATGAAACGGATTTCTTTTCGGTGAATTCAGTTCCACCTAAAAATCATGGTTTATGGATTAAAATATGCGGAAACTATTATCATTCAATTCCATTCGTAATTTATACCTGAGATGGCACAATCGATTCGTCCAGAAAGAAATAAATGTAAAACAACGAAACGTATATGGTCACTGAAGCCAAACCATATACTACTGTGTATCCAAATGGTAATAATATAGGACACAGCTGTGTACCAATTAGAGCACCGACGAATAGTATAGCTTGTAACTGTCCGAGTCTATCGAGAAAATTTAAATCATAATAATCGCAATCTATAAAACTTTTTACATTGTTTTGTTACCTGGCTGCTCGAGTTCTAAGTGTAGTTACATCACATACGTAACAAAACGTTCCCAATATAAATGTTGTGCTTCCTCCACTAAATGCCAACGGGAAACTAAAAAATAAAAAGTAAAGAGGAGGCAACGTAGCAATACTAGAAGCAAATGTCCATAACCCATAAGTAGCCGAGTATCCTAGAAAAGAATAAAACAAAACCAGGAATTGGAGTGTTTCCTCTAAACTACGAAGTATCAAAAAATTCAAAAAATTACTCGTACCAATAAGCGCACTCAGTATAAGTGGTTTACGACCATACGTATCACTCCATGGTCCGAGAAAAAATGAAATAAAAGAAGGAACCGTAACTTCGATTATTGATCTATACAATTGAAACGAAGATGCAAACTTTTCGTATTCCTCTTTCACTTTGTTATCTAGCGTCGGACTAAAACATTGTTCTTTAGTCAAGTTGAGCACAGTTCGACAATATTGTAATTCAACCGAATTTGGAACCACAGTTTCTAAATTGAAAAATAAAACAAACCTGATTAGAAAAAAAGAATTCATTACTCCATGTCGGTACCTAGTTAAACATTACCAAAAAGAGTAAACCCTGCAAATAAAAGTAATACAGCAGGTTCGATCAACTGTTTCTTGGCCCTGTGATTGGAAATGACTCCATGAAAATCATTCTGACGCGCTGGATTTTCTATCTCTTCATTATCCATGATCACGGTTCGATCATCATCACTTTCTCTATCCTGAAAAAGAAAATTTTATTTGAAATTTGAAACGAACAAAAAACAATCATTAAACAAGAGGTTGTATACTTAATAAAACTAGCTAGATTTTTCCGTTGAATTTTTTGTTTTGAAAATATTTTCTGATCTTACGATAGTATTCAAAATGCCAGTATATAATTATGAAGGGAAAATGGAATTACATTGCTTTGAAAAGTAGTATAAACAAAAAAATGTACTACGAAGATGATTTGCAACTTACAAGGTCGACAACTTGAAAGAAGTTTTTTATCATGAATAATATATAACACCAAATCGCGTGGCTAATCTTTGAACCGCTGAGATAAAAATTTTTATGTTTGTAGAAAGAAGATTACAATAGCAATAAAAAACATAGTAGAAACAATTATAGATATTCACATAATAATGAATTGAATAAAAAAGAAAAAATGCAATAAAAATATTTTAATACGATGATTTTTCACAACAGTTCAACCACAGTATCATTCTTTGTTCATTAGTGGTTTTGAGACAAAGAAAGCAGCGTATTAATGAAGATTATACCGTCAGCACAAAGGATTGTGTTCATAATGACTCGATAAATTGATTTCTATTTAGAAAATTAAGTATTTGGTGCGAGTAGTTGAGTTAAGAAGTTAATCAGTGAAAATTATCTGTTATAATTTCTAGGAGATGATAAGTTTATCACAACTTCCTACCACACACTTACACTCTAATAGCACAACGATGATCATAAGAACATCACTGTACATTTTTTTGTTCTACGTATGCACAATTGTTTGCTCCTTTGTCAGAAACGAAAGAGCCAGCTTTTGGAGCAATTATACAGGATATTATAGCTGAATTCAGAATAAACAACAATATTCTTACATAGTAGTGATGCAAAAAATGATAGTACTTACTCCGTTATTCATTCTTAATTTTCAATGATACTTGGTTACATTTACACATGCATCGAATTTATCAACTCCGCGGCAAACTAAAAAATAATTTTTAAGATATTACTGTAACGAAATTATAGTCCATCGGAAAGACACGAACTTTCCGACGCTCTAATACAAGTAATTTTGTCTTCATATCACCTTTTGTTTGTGTTTTAGGTTTTTATGATTCAATGGTTTTGTCTACCCATGACGTCATCTTGACTACTTTGATATCAGCCAATAAGTAAAAGGCGGTGAAAGGAAAGTATGAAGACTGGCAACAACTGGTAATATTAAGCGCAAAATGATCAAATCTCAATCATAAATCCCGTGTATAAACTTCTCATTCAAAGTTCATTCAGTAGGTATCTAAACAGAAATGAATTTATACATACATATTTACTTATTTTAAATTTTCTTAATTTAACAAAAGAATTTCAACGTACATAAGTGGTAAAAATGAAAGTTAGGTTTTCATTTTTTACTATTATCACGTTCGCAACAGTGTCTTGACCAACAAGGCAAACCAGTTGATTGATAAGTAAAGCATTTACAAATTATCATTGATCATGATGAACAGAACCTGAGTAAATAAAACAGATTTGATTCATTCATTCATTAGAATTTAGAATTACCAAATTGAACATGAAATGAAATGTTCTAGGTATATGGTGTATAAGCTTCCGAAAATTCACGACCATCCAAATAAATACGTTCAAAGAGGAATTGTTTATTTATTTGTGACTTCTGATGCAGTAAATAGTGAAAGTTGGATTTTGGCGAATGATATAATATTAGATGAAAGTTCAACTCTTGGTAGAACGCTTTCCGTAATTATTAGTAATGGTAATGAAGGTCACGTCGTTTTCAGAGCACCCTTTACAAATGTAGGCTGACTGTGGACCTGTCAACGAACTTATGTACATCTGTAATTTACAAGAAAGAATGAAGATCCTCAGATGAAGGAGTATCATAAAGCCGAATTATTTCTTATACCTACCTAATTTAGAATTTTTGATTATTACCGACCAATTCGAAACAATTGACTTTAAAGAATAATTGATGCCTCTTCAATCATAATACATTTATGTTAATATCAAATTGTGAAGTGAAATCAGATTAATGATATATTAAAACAAATATAAGTACATTTATAAAATTCCGTCACGCATAAAACAAAATCAAGTAGTCTATAGTCTACACACTTAGCAAGTAAAGGTAATCAAAAACCAATTTGTGATAAATATATCATAATTTGCAATTAAATGAAACTACAAACTGTTCATTAATTAATTAACGGAGGACATATGTAACGAGAACGTGAAAATCTTACTTCATTCAAGTAAAATATACTCAATTATGTTCCACTTTGTGATTTTCGATACTTTAGCAAATTAGTTTTGTTTTTGTATATTTTGCCTGAAAATTCTAAAAATTTTTACTGATTTTGAATATAAATAGGGGCACAGAAAATTCAACATTTTCTATAAGTAATTTTTTCGTTATTTTTAATCCAATCTGATACTCGAATTATAGTCTGCCATGAGACTCACATAATTTTCCACGAGGACTTATAAAAGTAAATTAAAAATATAACATCAGGGCACAGTAGATCGCAATAATATATCACAGATAAGTTACTTACAAGAAAATAATTGATTAGTCAGTATTTATGTTAGGAATGTTTTGGGATACTACTTGAGAATGTCTTGAATTCAGACTCGTTGAATCTGGAATGTACATATTCACCAAAATACTAAAACAAAATGATAAGTTAGAATTTAACATCACAACGATCTGGATTTGAATCTGTATATAAATCGTAGGTTGTAATTTGGCATGCAAAATGTGCAATACATACACGTTTATACTAGATTACTTTTGAAAAAAAGTAACTTGGAACACCCCAAATTTCATATAGAATTTGGAATTCATAAAACTGGAACGTAACGTGAAAATAATTGAAATTTTCGAAATTCTAAAATTGTTGCAAAATTGTGTGAGGTAATAGAAAAATATATTTAATTTTTTCATTTTGAAAATTCAATACTGAATCCAAGATAAGTAGAATTTCTATTTTCTTTTCAATAAATAAATTTGAATTATTTTTCGTCTATACTACATTTAAGTTAATTTCCAAGTGTTCTACATTCGTTTCATGTTTTTAGCGTTAACAAAGAGCATTACGCTTGCGGGTATCATTCAAAAGTAATCCTGTAATATTCTATCAGGTATAATGCCAATCTTGATTTTGAAAAAATTGACTCACCACAAATAAAGCAACATGAGCAATATTAGAAATGAAGATAAGAAGAATATAGCTACAGGAAAAGTTGATACGGTCAAATTGAAAACAGACGAATACAATATAGTAGCGAACAGAGGTGTAGCCGATTCTGATGATGCCAACAACGAGAATACTTTTCCTGAAAAATAAAGAAAAAATACAATAAAATCTCAATTGAAGGATAAAAATATCCAGAGATGTATTACTGTACCCAGTTCATCTTTAGCTACTTTACGCGACAAAAACGATCTGATCATTGATCCCGTTATACCCAACATACACGATAATAGTCTGGCGAAATAAATGTGCCAAACTCTGTACCCAAAAATCATCACCAAAGCGGATAAAATGCGAAAAAATGCCTCTATAGAAAGTACGAGAAGATCATTCAATTGTAATTTGTAACACAAAAACCAAGTGCTAGCGTAAGATCCAATAGCTGTAAATCAAAATAATTTCACGGTTAAACGATAATTATTTTAGTGAGAACCAATTGTTAATTCATTAAGAAAACTCACCATTCATAGCTATCATAAAACTCTTCAATGTTGTAAACGTTGTCAAATCCCAATTCAGAACTTGTTGTAAAAATAGATATATTAGTTCTAATTCACCTAAGAATTGAATTTTAATTATCAAAACATGTGCGGACTAGGATTGTAAACTAATTACAAATAATATTGTACTCACCGAAACTATTCATTTGGGAAAATAAAAGCAGTATGATAAGGAGAAAAATTGTAAGACGAAGTTTTGGCGTTTGCTTCGTATAACAGCATTCGTATAATTCCCATAAATGATTAAGATGAAATGGATTTCTTTTTGATGAATTAAGTTCCAACTAAAAACGATAATTCTTAAAAGAAATCTAAGCGACATTTTCATCAGCTCAACTTCAGTTTCGATTTTCACCTGAGATGGTACGATTGATTCGTCAAGAAAGAAATAGATGTAAAACAATGAGAGGTATACAGTCGCCAGAGCAAAACCATAAACAGCTGTATATCCTAGCGGTAATAATCTAGGACATGACAATGTCCCTGCTAGTGACCCAGCAAATATTACGGCCTGTAATCGTCCAAGCCTATCGAGAATAATTAAATCACAGTTATCGATATGTTGGATAAAAATTTTCTTGTGATCTACCTTGCTGCTCGCTTCTCAACCGTAGTTACATCACATACGTAACAAAACGTTCCTAATACAAACATCATAGTTCCTCCGCTGAACGCCAGTGGAAAACTGAAAAATAACAAGTAAAGAGGATGTAACGTACGAATACTGGAAGCAAGTGTATATAAACCCAAAGTAACCGAGTATCCTATAGAAAAAATAAAATGAAATTGAAATTAGATTGTTGCTCATAAGTTGAAAAATATAAATTATTAATTCATCAAAATACTCGCACCAATAAGGACACTCAATATGAGAGGTTTACGACCATAAGTATCACTCCAAGGTCCAATAAAAAATGAAATGATAGTAGGAATTATGACTTCGATTATTGATCTGTATAGCTGAAACGAAGATGCGAATTTTTCGTACTCTTCTTTCGCTTTGATATCTATTGTTGGACTAAAACACTGTGCTTCGGTCAAATTGAGCGCAACTTGACAATACTGTGATTCGACCATGTTTGGAAGCACGGTTTCTAATTTGAGATAAGACCCAAAACTAATCAAAAGGAGACAACTACGCTACATGCCTCATGCCTGTTGATAGTTTAAAATTACCGTAAAGAGTACGTCCTGCAAACAAAAGTAATGCAGCAGGTTCTATGAATTGTCTTTTGGGCTTGTAAATAGAAATAACTTCACGAGAGCCATTCTGATAGATTGCATTTTCTATCTCTTCATTATCCGTGATCATATTTCGATCATCATCGGTGCTCTGAAAAAAATGTAATTCAAAACTTGAGACAAAGAAATAAATTAATAAATTGTGATCTTTATAGTACCACATTTTTTATACTTGATTCAAAAATATTATACATTATTCTTGCATTATTATGTGCCAATGATGATGGTACCTGTACCTAGACTTACTTACTTCAGTATTCAGTCTTATTCTTCACAATATTTCAGTAGTATTTATGAATGAAAATATTAACATCACGACAGATTTTTCATTTAGGTTTTCTTTCATTTAGCAAATAATCTTTGCGTCATTTTGATGTTACATACTTCGTTATATATTTATTAAAGGAAGTGTAAAATCACCAATAATGATTTGTAATATTGTAATTTGCTGTTATTTATTTAAAAATGTTATCAGAAGAAATATTATCAGTACTGAAAGATAAACAAATCAAATAACAAAAACAAAAACAAAAACGTCGTGCAGCAAGTTTAACATGACGTCATGTCGATTTTGTTGATATCGACAAATGGCGAAAAAGAATATGCTTCTCCTCGGAATTAGATTTTAATTTTTTTTTAATGAAAAATAAATTGAATGTTACTTCGTTAGAGATGAATAATCATAAGAATGTGGAACATTTTTCAGACTGTTGAACAAGTTTTAAATTGAATATTGTATCTATCTTGTTACGGTCAGCAGTATTTTTATAACATGTGTATCAGCAAATTTATCATATAGG
>FIZR01018151.1:0-14442 GCA_900060175.1 Ferrisia virgata
AAACGTGTATTGTAATATATTCGAGAAGAATTCGGAGTCTCCGAATTTGACATATTGTATAAAGATAAATGAAAATAAAAAATGTTATAATCGAAGAAAATTTATTGTGAAGAGAAATACACACGTACGCAGGTACACGTCGTGTACGCTGGTGTAAATGTAGACAATTCGGGTGGTAGTGGGCGGGTTGGTTACCGCGTTGTGTGCACACGTCGTGCGCGCCTAAAACTTCTTTGGATTGAGACGTAACCGCGCGGCGCGTGTGCTGGTGTTTGCGCAAAAACGGTTGTGTAAACGTGGAGCCCAATACGCGGCGCGTATTGGACTTTTCGCGCGAAAAAATCCGCTTTTTTTCTGATGATGCAACACGTCGTGTTGCTACTGTAACAAATTTACTGTAGTACAAAAACTAGTGCCTTGACTAATTACGTAGGTAAATATAATAAAAAATATGAAGGATAAAAGTGAAAAGATAGAGAAAAGATGACTGAAAGCACACTGAAAAATGTTTGTGGCGTCACGTCGTGACACACACGAAACTGGTTTTTTATTTTGTTGTAAGCTTTAAAGCTGAAAAGATTTTGGTTGATAGCAACCTAAAGAAGAAAATAGCAAGCGATTTTGTTAATCAACTTACCGTTGGTGTGGTTCGGAACCGTTAACGGAAATATTTCGATCACCCAGGTGATCAGTCTGGAAACACGAAATAATACGTCGTTGGGCGCCAATATCAGGGTAGGAATTTGAGGCCTCGAAATGAATTCCAACACGCTGACAGAAAAAGTTTATATATTCACGAAAAAGAGAAACAATAGAATCAACCAAAAACACACACATTCACTATAATAGGGATAATCACACGGTGATTATCCTACGAACGTCTTACTAAAAGCATCCAAAAAGGAGGAGTGATCGGCCGTCGCCAATGCCGTACCAACTACGCTGCAGTTGGTACTCGTTATTATCAGTGTAGCCACATAAGGGGGACAAAAGGGCCATGCCGCCCCGTTACAGCACAAAGAAACAAATTTTAAATATACATCAAATCATCAAGAAATGCAGAGAATTCAACATATCTGCTATATTATTTTTCACAGATTGATGCTAAACCTTTTGACTGTGTGAACTGGAAAAGACTTTACAAGTAACTAAGAGAAATGGGTGTCCCTGCACAAGTTATGGAGCTGATAGAATCGTGTTGCACAGAGAGAGGAGTGCGCTCAGGATGCACGACGTCTCCCATGCTCTTTAATATAAATACTGAATACATCATGCTACGGGCATTCCATAACTAGAATAGAACAGTTTTAAGTTTGTGGCAGAAGAATTTTGAATCTGTTATATGCAAGTGACACTACCCTGGTTGCAGCAGATGAAGAGAACTTGGTGGAGCTAATCAATCTGGTGAAGGGAGTGAACAAAGAACTGGAACTTCGGATCAATGCTTCAAAGACTTAAAGTTATGATTATAGATCAGGCTAGATGTCTTCCAGAGTCTGATGTCCTGAAGGAATATGAAAAGGTTGATACTTTTAGTTACTTGGGCTGGACTATAGAGGCCATTGATGGATCTTTGGTTAAAATACAGCGCCGAATAAGCATTGAGAAAATCAGCGATGACCAGACTACGGAATGTCACATGTAACTGGAAGATATCCAAGAAGACAAGGAAGAGTCTGATCATAACCCTTGTGTTTGCTGTTTTTTGTATTAGGAAGAAATACAGGTATGACATTGAAAGCAGACCAGAGTTGGGAATATTCGGATCATTTTGGATTGTCTTTTTTTTAAATGATCCGCGATATATGATCCGTATACAATTTTTTGTAAGGTCCATGATTTGATCCGATTCATTTTCTTGAAATCATGACTTCCGGATCAATTTTTTAAAAAGTAGCTTGTGCTACAGGATTAGATCGCGATGATGTGGTTATTGTTTAAGGCTATTCGTAAAATTGAAATTAGCGTGGATCAGGAAATTAGTGCGACCTGCCTTTTGAAAAAAGTGATCAGATGATCCAAATTTTTGTGATCCGGATCATTTAAAAAAAAAAGATCCGAGAAACTTGATCCGAGTTTGGATCAGTTTTTGAAGTGTGATCCATGATTCGGATCAAATTTTTGAAAAATGATCCGTTTTGGTAATCCGGATAGCTCGATAATCCGAGATTTTGATCCGAGTCACAAATCACCTCCTGAATTCCAATCCTGAAGCAGATGGCAGAAGAATAATAGATGTGTTTAGGGATTTGGGTTTGGAGAAGAATACTGAAGACCCCAAGGACAGCACAAAGGACAAACGAATCAATCGTAGAAGAACTACAGGAGCCAGTAAGGCTGTGTGTTCTATGCGAGAAACGCATCCTGGGATATATTAGACACGTGACTAGAAGAAATGAGTAGAATGTGAAAAAGTACATTCTTATTCTTTTCAGTAAGGTACCTGGTTCAAGTGGAAGACAAAAACTCTGCTACCAGATGGGCAGACATAATAAAAGCGCGAATGAGATCAGTTGCTATGGCAGCAAAGAAAGCGCAGCACCGAGAACAATGGTCCACTTTGTTAGTAGCAGTACGGTTGTGACAACTGTTACTTCTTGAATTATTCTAGGATAATGATTGGCTGAAAGTCATTCATTTTTGGCGTCTCGCTTCGACCATCACTATTCTATTTTTAAAATTTTAAACAAACCGGTTTCCTATCAGCTAAATATTGAACGATTTTGATTACTATCGATCCACTTGGTAAATTTTTTTTCAATCAAAAAAAATAATATACGTACATTCAACAATGCCAAAAATGATTGAAAACACTTGCACCCATTTCTGCATCCCCATTATGTAGAAATGACTCCCTATCAGGTTCAATATAACGCTTTTAAACGAAATTTTAGGTTCTTAGTACAGTTGGTCGTATTAACGTAGACAATCCACTGGAAAAAGTAAGTACCAAAGTGCTGATGAGAATATTCAATCTCGTAGATAATGAAAAATTAAATCGAAACACCGGAAATTTTTAACTTAACAAATTATTATTGTAGGAGGAATTCAGATAAGACTTTCACAGACTGGTCAAAAGGCGAATTAGGGATATCATATAAATTACTACAATAACAAAAACTGTAATTTTATTTTTCATGTGTAACAGAAATAATTGTAGCATCGTTTCATAACAACCCCATTTTTAAATTTCTTTTTTACAAGTTTTCAGTCATTATTATTGCGATTTTTCATAATTATAAATCATGATTTAAGAATTGTATTGGTAAACTTTCTTACCAATGAAAATTATAGAGAGGTAAAAAAAAAGCTAGAATACAAGAAAACATTGTTTTTTTGAATGTATTTCAAGCCCAATCATTATGTAGGTACCTATTTAAAATTCAAACAGATATTTCAAGGGGATAAGGTCAAAGTAAGTAATTTACATTTCGAGAACTTGGTAATTTTTCGAGTACAACCTCACAGGTAAACAAAATATTTAGATAATTTTGCCGGTAAACAAATATCATGGTCAAATAAAATTTTACGTCTACAACGAAAAAAAGAAAAAAAAAACTCGCCCATAATGTTCACGCGATTGCTATCGTAACAACGTATGAGAAACACAAGATTGGAAGAAAGAAAACAGAAGGAAAATATCATCGTCAAAAGTAATGGATAGCTCACAAACGCAAGTACAATTTTTTCGACAATTTTTATACCACGTGGGCTTTATTTTTGGAAAACCAGTCGATATAAGTAAAAAACTAAAATGGCCGTACTACGTATTTACATCACTATTCCATTGTTTTCTCATACTGGGTACTTTCATTACAATGATCAACATTCCAAAAAATTTACACAAATTACAAGCAGGATTTCGATTACTCTTTAGCATATGCGTAACAACGATATTTGTTTACTTTCGCGTAAATCGAAATCAAATAAATGGCACTTTCTCCAGATTTGAAGAAAATTCTCCTAATTTTATTGGCCACGAAGAACTGAGAATAACGGTGCAAAATTTCCATGCAGCGTTGAAATATCATACCATTATATTCGGAGAACTGGTGGCAGTAAAAATAATGGCGAAAATATTGCCATTCAGCAGGAAACGAAATGAACCTGATTTGTATGATTTTTTATACTTTTATTCGTGCGGATCGGCAGATGAGGCCCCCAAGATACCGTTCTGTATAAACGAACGAAGTGTAAGCCATTTTGTATTGAATGAAATCATGGAGCTGATATTCTTTTGCTATCAATGTATAATCTCATTGCTTGGTACACTCGTATTAGAAGCTATAGTCAAAAGTGCTGAAGCAGAATTACAAGTTTACGATAAACATTTAAACACCTGCATCGATAAAATTAAAGCTATGGCCAAGTATAATAAAGCAGATTGTTACGAATTTTCCGCCATCATCAGATACCAACAAAGTGTTTTTAGGTTTGTAATTGTTTTAAAGATAGTTTAACAATACTGCAGATAAATTTCCTCATACAGGGGTTCGAAATTTTCAGAAATAATCAGCATATTTCGTCCAGGTTAAGTGTACCCATAGCAATGCACGTGATTTTTCTCTACATCACCAGCATATTTACCATCGTCGCACTCGCCAGTCAGGTAAAATCAACAAAATAATTTTACTAGTCCAATGCGCCTACGTGTTACTTTTGATTCGTAATTAGTTGTAAAAATTATACTCGAATATTTTTCTCGATTAGAAATTCAAATCGTTGTACATCAATTTGAATTTTACCATACAAGCTGCTTATGTTTTTATGATACATTACACATTTTGCGCTGATATGTTGACTATTGGGTCTGTGGTACGTTATTTAATTTTTTATACACGTAATTTTATTCCTAAACAGGTAATAAAGTATTTTTTTTTTAATTTTCAAAAAATGAACATCTCACTAAGAATGATACCTTAACAATTGATTATTTTCAATTCTATTTCAGAACGAGCGCTTCTCACACACCCTGTTGGAATTTCCCTGGTACGAACGAAACGTAAAATTTCAAAAATTATATCTAATATCGTTACAACTCTATCAAAAATGCTATCCTATTACATTGTTTGGATTGTACGATATAAATTTGAAATTTTTCGCAGCCAATTTGAGACGTTTGTATTCTTTAGTAAATTTATTGTTACTGATGTATACATGATAAATAAACGCTTCATTGTTTCGTAATTGGCGAAATTTTTATATAATATGAACCAGTCACTTTACCTTGAATCAACTAAAGGAAAGTAGTTGATAACCGTAAATGAAGCTAGTAATCGTACAAGGCAACTTCGTTTGTTCATAAAATATGCAGATTGAAATTGAATATTTTGAATAATCAATTCCATAGGCTTTACTAACCTGAAACAAAAAGAAAAATAATCGATAATTAGTACCTACATTGTAACTTATCTCGCAATTGAATGTAATACAAATTAATATTAAAAAAATGTTAGGGGGCTGGTAAAAAATTTTGATTTTCTAAAAAAAATAATCAAGTGACTGCTATGTTGGTATGATAAAAAAAATGGTTAAAAAACAATAAAAGTTGAGTGAAAAATTGACAAGACTGGGTTAAAAATGATGAAAATTGATCAAAAATTATGAAAAAATGTTGAAAAATATGCGGAAATTGACCCAAAATATGGCATAAATCCTTGAAAATAAACGAAAAATGGTTGAAAAATTCAGAAAATAGACCAAAAATATGATATAGAATTGTAAAACCGATAATATGAAAATTGACCGAAAACATGAGAAATATTGTTAGAAATCAATGAAAATTGGGTAAAAAACTGACAGAAATAGGTAAAAAATGTTGAAAATTCAGCAAAAATACGACAAAAATTGTTAAAAATAAATGAAAATTGGGTACAAAATTAACAAAAGTGACTAAATAATGCAGTAAATTGATCAAAAATCATGAAAAAATGTTGGAAAATGGATGAAAAATTGATCTAAAATATGAAAATAATTGTTAAAAATTAATAAATGGTCAAAAAATTAAGAAAATTGATAAAAAGTCGTATCAATTTCATCTAACAATTTTCATCATTATTACGCTTATTTTACATAATTTTCCAATATTTTTTCATTAATCTTGATCAATTTTTACAGATTTTTCAAAATTTTTAACATATTTTAGGGAAATTTTCTTAATTTGTAACCAATTTTTACTGATTCTTAAGAAATTTTTTCATGATTTTTAATCAATTTTCAACGATTTTATCACATTTTATCACATTTTTGTTGAATTTTCAAAATTTGCAACCCAATGTTTCTCAATTTTTTACACTATTTTCATTGATTTTAAGCAATTTTTTAATGGTTTTTCATTAACTTTCTGCATGTTTTGCGCATTTTTGTCAATTTTTAACGGCTTTTGTCATTCCTTGGGTCAGTTTTTCACAAATTTTTCATCATTTTTGCAAGGTTTTTGAGCAATTTTCACACTATTTTAAAACATTTGAAACCATCGTTGTCAATTTTTTACCTATTTTTGTCAATTTTTTACCCAATTTCCATTAATTTTTAACGAATTCTTTCATTATTTTGATCCATTTTCTAAATTTGTAATCTATTTTTTCGGTCAATTTTCAACACAATCTTCCATATTTTTTTAACATTTTTCCATACTTTTTCATCAAATTTTACATATTTCTCATCCTTTTTCTCGTGATTTTTGATCGATTTCCCGCATTTGTTTACCTTTTGTTGTAAATTTTTTACCATTCGATAAAAATTTGGTATGAAGTTGATAAAAATGCGTCAAAAACGCTGGAAATTAGTCAAAAACCATGAAAAAAGTGTAAAAATTGGAGAAAAATGACAAAAATGGTTAATAAAATTTATAAAAATATGAGAAAATTAAACTAAAATATGAAATAAATTGTTGAAAATTGACAAAAATAGGTTGCCAATTCAGAAAAAAATGACCAAAACTTATTCGAAAATCATGGAAAAAAACTAACAAATATGCAAAAATTGAGCTAAAATATGACGAATATTGTTAAAAATCAATGAAAATTTAGTACGAAATTGACAAAATTGGGTAAAAAAAATTCAGAAAATTGATAACAAAATGTTGAAAAAATGTTTTAAAATATGTGAAAATTGATTTAAAATATGGCAAAAAGCGAAGAAAATGAACGAAAATTGGATAAAAAAAAAAGACAAAAATGGCTAAAATATATAGAAAATTGAAAAATCATCGAAAATCGATTATTAAAAACCAGGAAAAAACATTAAAAAGAAGTGAAAATTGATCAAGAATAAAGGAATTGACAGTTTCGAATGTATTTTTAGCGCTGCATTCGAATAAATTTTCAAAATATCTCCATCAAGCTAGGATTCTGAAGGAATATAAAGTTAAAGATAGATGTATAACGGATCCTTCCGAATGAAAATTAGAAAATTCTAGATGCATTTTTTGCGTCGATTTTAACTAAAAAAAAAAAAAATCGAAATTTTCATATGTTGTGGGGAAAATAATCTATTAAGCAGAGTAAACTAAAACATTTATTTATCGAACTTTTAAATTTAAATACGTGTAAATGATTCTGGAAAAATTTTTCATGCGTAATTTTAATTTGTGATTAAAATTTCTCTATCAACTGATAAATTTTGTTCTCTTGTTTTTTCGAAAAAAGCACTGAATTCCTTATCATTTTTTAGCCTGGTGTCAGAACAATTACGCACACGATAGCGGATAAATTACTTAATACAGGTCTTCTAGTACCCTCCTACTAGAAAAAAGAGTATGGGAAGACCAAGACAAAATTTCCTCGATACTTTAACCTCCACTTTGACAAATAACTCGCCCCCCCCCCCATCCAGCACCACCACCACCGAAAAGTCAACCGGTATAATGCAGAAATGAAAAAGACGAGCAAAAAAATAACTGCAAAATTTTAACCGTATGCGAATATCTAATGAAGGTCAATTTGCAATTACTCGAGTTGATGAATAAAATTTAAAAAAAAAATGAAATATACTACGGGCTGTTACGTTTTTTACACGAGGAAGTAAATTATTTTTCCATATAAAATTTTCAATAACATTGAACCATGTTATTTGAAAAATCTAAAACAATTATCATCGTAGTATTTCGAAGAAAAACACTAATAACGTAACAGTTGAACGTAGTAATTTCTCTACCCAAAAAGCATTACTTTGACATTTGTTTTTCAAAGACAAAATACTATTGTATAGGTACATGTGACATTTAGATTTATAATCAGTCTGAAAATCAAAACACACCGAGTACAAGGTACATACGATGGAAAATCAAAAAATCAACAATATACCAACTTTAGCACATCAATCAACCAAACGACGAAAATTTATGCAAAAATTTCTCAACATAGCGTTTTTTATGTTTGGTATACGAATGAATGCTGGAAAAAAGGCCAAAATGGCATATTTTGCATACATTCTCGCGACAATCATCTTCTTATGTTTGGGAAGCATTGTAACCTTCTTCAACATGTCTAAAACTTTACATAAATTGGAAGCAGCGATACGTTTGATATTCAACATAAGTATAATTATGAGTTGCGCAGGTTTATATAAAATTCGAGCTACGGTAATGGATGTTTTTTCGGTGTTTGATGAAAATTCACTCAGATTCATAAGCAACGAGGCGATGAACATAACATCAGAAAAATTTTACAACGCGTTTAAAATAAATTTGAAAGCTTTCATCGCTTCATTTGTTACCATTACGATAGCCATCGTGTTTCAAAGAACGGTAGGCACTGATACTACCCAATCGTACGATTTCGTAAACTTATATTCGTGCGGGGAGAAAAGTAGGCAACCAGTGATACCAATTTGCAATGAAGACGGTTCTTTTGGACAAGGCGCGATAGAAATAGCCATAGAGCCTTGCTTTGTTAATCTTGAAACTACCTTGTGCATCGTTGGTTTTCTACTCTCCATATTGATAACCAGCAGCGTAGAAGCCAGAGTTATAATATACCGGAATAAAATAAATTCCTATGTCGATAAATTGTCGAGCAAGAAAAATAAAGATGAACAATATCTCAGAGATTTTTTCGATATCGTCAGACACCAACAAGATATTTTAAGGTAAATAATATGCACTTTATTTCGTTATGAAAATCAGAGCTCTTTTTTTACTGTCGCTACGACTGATCGAAACTTAATTTTTATTAGAAAGTGTCTGGAAATAATTTCAGTGCTGAAATTACCTCTGATGACTCATATGTTGACTTTCTACACATTTAACGGATTTATAATTGTGGCAGTTGCTAGCCAAGTAATACATTTAAAACGTTGTAATTTGTAGCTTTCTTAAAATGCATAATAGTGAAGTACCATATGTATTTTTTTAGGATTTCAAATCCGGATATCTGATCTTCAAATTATTAACTATGGCTTTATTTGCATTGGCTATGCATTTTGTGCTTTGTAAAAATTCGTACACCATTGGTCATGTGGTACGTATACAATTTACACATAAAATAAATAACGTTTATTTCATTTAATCATATTCACATCAAATTACTTTAATATGCAGCTTTAATCAACATTAGCCGAGTTAGGTGGTTTCCTTGGTAGGGGGAATTGCCAAAAAAATGAGATAAATATCTATATTTGAGCTGGTTGAAAATGTTCATGTTGTGTAGGGTGGGAAATGATCGAAAACTTAATTTTGTTTCCAAATTAAAACATTTAAATGCCGTAAAAATCGAGGACAAATTTTGAAAAAAATTAAAATTTTCAATGAAAAAACAGGACTATTTCTCGAAGTCTTGGCTTAAATTTTTTACACGTTCTAAACAAAAAAATTAGTTTCCTAGTAAAATCGTTTCAAAATTTTGCCAAAATTTAAATATTTTCATCAATTTTTGTTATGTTTTAAACATTTGCTTAGTATTGAAATACGTTTCAAAAAATTTCCACTCAATTGTATGCTATTCAGCACACAGAGAAATTTTGAAGGCAAGAAAGGGGGATTGTCAATTCAACATCTGGAGGTGTTTGTCCCACTCCCTAATTTCACCCATATTAATCAAACCAATTTACAAAAAAAAATCTCTAAAAAATTGAAACCACCTTTTTCAGGTCTATGAGCTGGTGCAATGGGGTTTAAAAGTTGACCTTGCACAAAAAACACATTTAGAACCACTACTAAACCTATAAGACACATTTAAACCTGCTAGCTTGATTTGAAGGGGTTATAAGCGAGGGATAAAATTAAAATATAGAAAAAAACTCCCCATAAAACCACTTTTTCGGAGCTGTTAGGAGACGCAATGAGGCTGAGAGGTTGAAACCCGCAAAAGGCACATTTTGGACCTCTGCACGCCAATTTTCATTATCCTAATTCCATTTGAAGGTGAGCTTTGCGTGGGGCAAGATAAAAAAAATCATTTTTCGAGGTGAGGGAAGAGGGTGCTTTGGGGCTGAAAAATTAAAATCCCAAAAAAACATATCTGGAACATCTACTAGATCTATGCACCAAATTTCAATCTCCTAGCTCAATTTTGGAGAAAGATATGCGTGGATCAGCCTTTTTTCAAGACCAAATAAGAGGAAACCCCTACCCCATAACTCCCCTTCTAATTGACCTATGAGGCTGATTTTTAGATGTGTCATACAACCTATGATTTCCTAGTCCCTCAGCGTCTCCTCTTCCAAATTTGAGCATGACTGAATTTTGACCTAGGGTCATCCCCGCTCAAAAATATCAAATCCGCTACCAATGTAATCCTGTTGTTTAAATTTGACCTATTTTGGTCGGTATCGAGCTGAGCAAATGATTTTTAGTCAAGGAGAAAAAGGAGATAAATAAAAATAAAAAGGAACAAACATCTAACAAAACCAAAAACAGTTTCAATCTGGTTTTCATTGACAATATGGTATGGAAAATTAGGTTAAAAATTCATCGGTCAAAAAATGACTCATTTTTAATTCTTTACAACCTAAATTCAAAATTTTCTTAACATCTCAACGTTTTGAAATTTTGAAATTTTTGATTATTTGATTTACACCTTCTTGCAACTAAATTCAGGCACATTTAATAAAAAAACAAGATACCAAAAAATTTTCAAGCATACATTGTAGGCTATCAAAAATGAGTAATTTTTTGCCCAAAAATTTTTCTTCTATCTAACAATGGAGAGGTGATATTTCCTCGAGAATGTCAAGTAACCCCTCACTTCCTGTAAAGATAACTTTTGTCAGGTGCTAACTGGAGTGAAAGTCGTGAGAAGAAAAATAATTAGTGTTCGAAGTTGTACAACTTTTACTTGAAAAATTTTTTTGCAACTTTACTTATTCAGAAATTATTTATAACTGGTAGCAAACTATTGAACCGGTTTCAAAATCGAAGAATTTGGAAAAACCACTTGGATTTGTACTATCAGAATATCAAATCAGAACTCAGCCTTTTTATTTGATATTTTTGAGAAAAATTACGTTTTACATGTTATTGGACACCCTGTAATTGTCAACAAATTTGTTTTACCTTACTTGAATGCAACTACCATAAGGTGCACTGCACTAGTTTGAATCATTTGGCCAACTTTAATCAGTGAAAAATGAATAAAATACATCAGTCGCTAATTCCGAATCATGAGGTACATTAAAGCTTTTGAACTTTCAAAATTTATTCGCCTGCTTCAAAATAAACACAAATAAAAAGTTCTACCTGCAATGCTCAAAATACAACTTCTTTAGAGTACAGTTTCACCTTAAATGTAAACGTGTTTGGGTTGCAGATTCGATCCGCTAAAAATATTCTTTTCACTTTTTTTTCTTTCAGCACGACGACATAAACAATGCATTGTTAGAACTTCCATGGTACGAGCAAAACTTACAATTTCAAAAATACTACCTGACTCTGTTAATTATCACTCAAAAGAACCACCCTTTTTCTCTCTGCGGCTTATATGAGATGGACATGAGATTCTGTGCTGCAAACTTCAACCGGTTGTACACACTTATCAATATTTTGTTACTGAAATTCAAATCTTGAATAATCTTTAATCAAATAATGACTTCGGAATCATTCTTTTTTAAAATGGAAACCATCGAAACTCGAAAAAAGACAAAAATAGTCTCTGAGACCACAATCAATCAAGAAGTAGAAAATTATAGGAGAGAAATAATTACCAGCGCTCCGAATGGATCTCATATGTCGCTTACCGGTCAAACCCGAATTCCGAGAAAAACGCAAATTTCCTAGGCCAAACTAGAACATTTTGAGGATCTTAGGATATTCCAGTTTGTTCTAGGATAACCCAGTTTTGCCTAGGTCAACGTAGAACATCCCAATGATATTCTAATTTGTCCTAGAACAAACTAGTTTTGTCGGAGAATGTTCTAGGAATAACTAGTTCATCTTAATAAAATTTGTTCAAACTGGTTCCGTTTGCGGATATTTTGGGGAAAACTAGTACATCCGATGCGGAATGGGACAAACTAGTTTAACCTACGGAACATATTGCTGGATAAACCAGTTTCCCATAGAATGCCTTCCCTATATAAAACCTGTTTATATTATTCCCCATGGGATGTTCTAGTTTGACCTAGGTGCAACTGGTTTGTCCTAGGATAAACTAGAATATCGCAAAGCCCTTAGGATGTTCTAGTTTGGCCTCGGTGAAACTGGTTTGTCCTATGCCAAGCTAAAACATCTTACGGCCATCTGGACGTTCAAGTTTGGCCTAGGCGAAACTGGTTGGCCCTGGAATGAACTAGAACATCTTACAGCCCCTAGGATGTTCTAGTTTAGTCTAGAAAATTAGCGTTTATCCGGAATGTAAAACTCCAACCTGGTGGACTGATGCCATACGCCCAACAATAGATTCTGTGGTAGATGCCGTTACCAGGGCTCAGAATCCTGACAACTGGCACACTTTGAGAGGGTAAGACAATCCCATATTATTTAGTGAGTCAGATTTAGTACAAGTACTAGATAGACTTTTTTCAGCCACCTTGGAACCCCTTCACAATCCCGAGAGAAGCAGTTTTTTGGGCTCTTTTTGGTGTTTTTTTCGGTTTGTCTTGGATGTACCTCCTTTCTAAATTGGATACTGGTTTTTAATTCGGCAGGCAAATTAAGGAAGTGTCTCTAATGTGTCTTTTAGAAGTAGGATTACACTATTTACTCCAAGACCAACCAATATTCCGACCACTGATTAAGAATTTTAATTTTATGAACATAAGGGTTCTCCTAACTACAATAGTTCATAAAAATCGAGCTAAAAAATACCCAGAAGAAAGGTTTTTGAAAATTTTTGTACCAATTATTGATTCGAGATAGAAATACAAAAACTATTCCAGCGTTATATCAAAACCTAATTCTTTCTCAAGGTGTTTTCATGTTGGCAAAAAACACCATAATTTTAGACTTGTTTTGAAGAGGCCAAAAAAAGGAGATCCTTGATTACATGACAGAAAATTTTTTTTTTGATATATTGTTAGGTAGTCACGGAAGTATATCGTAGTAACTTTTTTCATTGTTAATAATTTTCACCCACACTTTTTTGCCTAATTCATAAGCAATTTTACACTACTCGATAAAGAATTATGAAGTACATCTGGCCTTCATAGACTATACAAAAGCTTTTGACTCGTTGAAGCACGCATTTATTTTGGACGCTCTCCTCGATCAGGGGATCCCTAAGATCCTGGTTAAAATAATCAATGAATTATACACGGGTATTAAAGCGAGAATAATAACAGATAAAACCGGGAAATATTTCGTAATTTTGAGAGGAGTAAAACAGGGTGATCCTCTCTCTCCATACTGTTTATATGTGCACTCAAACATCTATTTAGAAAGATAGATTGGGGAAAAAGGAGTACCTTGATCGGGGGTGAGTGGCTGACTAATTTGCGCTTTGCGGATGACGTAGTGCTTATAGTGAGTAGTAAAGAGGAACTCATAGAAATGATTAACGAACTGAATGAACAGGGGAAAAAAGCAAGATTAACTATAAACATGGCTAAAACAAAAATTCTCACAAAAAATAAAACAACTGAAATAAAAATTGACAACACACCCATCGAGAAAGTAACAGATCTAATGTATCTAGGACAACTGATCACTTTTAACAATAGTACTGAAAAAGAAATAAACAGAAGAATAACTCTAGCTTGGAAAAAATACTGGACCCTAAGACATATATTTAAAGGACCTTTCTCTACCCATCGAAAAAGCCAAATTTTCAATTCCTGTGTAGTACCTACATCAACCTACGGCTCCCAAACTTGGACTATGACGAATAAACTCTCTAGAAGAATCGAAACAACACAGAACGCCATGGAAAGATCAATTTCAAACATCAAACTAAGGGACAAAATAGAAATAAAAACAATAAAAACCAAACTGAAAAATAGCTTAAATATGGTACATCAAATACGAAGGAACAAGTGGAGATGGGCCGGACATGTAGGTAGAATGAAAGA
>FIZR01018153.1:0-32310 GCA_900060175.1 Ferrisia virgata
CTCTCTCTCTCTCTCTCTCTCTCTCTCTCTCTCTCTCTCTCTCTCTCTCTCTCTCGCTCTCTTAAGCAAACTTTTTTATGCGTTTCGTTTTTCCGACGTATTTCCTGTTTCACTTCTTATAGGGTAAAAGCTAAATGCAATTTCGCGCCGAATTCTATGCTCTTTCTCGCTCGTTTAATTTTGTAAAATTGAATCATTTCTTTTCATGTTCGTGATTCGACATGCAATCTCTCTTGTCTTGGCGCGTACTCGGATACATAGTTAGTGGAATAAAATGTGTATGTATGTGACGAAGCTTTTATACAAAATAATCCAATGTTAAGAAAATATATGTACCCCGTGTTTCGCATTAACCTCCCTTCCTTTGTACCAGGTGATAGATCAACTCATAAAACTTACACGTATAATGGTTAGCATACCTTAAAAATCGAAGGGACTGAGATATGCTGTTTTCAAAATTCGCTCACTTTGAAAATTCGCCGAAAAAAAATTAATGGTGATAAAAATCGGGTATGTGTGGTATAAAAATCAAGAGTGGAGATGAAGTGGTTCGCAAACTGTTACGATGTGGGTTTAAAAAATTTAATTCAAAATTTTCAAATTTTTGTGAATAATCTCAGAAAAGGATATTAAAAGCTCCCAACTAAAAAATCTTTAAAATTAGTAGCAGCGCACCTTCCCTCTCACTCCGTGGTCTGAGCATCAACCTTGGAAGTTGCTTCCCAGCGAAGAAGTAAAATATACTGAATGTCATAAAACGGAAAATCATAAACTTTCAAGAAAAAAATTGATAAATTTTAAACTTTAACATTTATTCTCCATTAGGGATCAACCATTAGAGTTAGTGCTCAGACCATAGTGTAGAGTATGTACTGCTGCTCAATTGAGAAATTTTTTGCGGGAAGCTCATAGTACATAGCTTTTTTAGAAGTGAACCACAAAAAGCTGAAAATTTTGAAAATTTTCAACTAAATTTTACGATATATATATCGTCACAATTTGCAAACCACTTCATCCCCGCTCTTGATTTTTTTACCCCAGTCTCTCACTCATATTCCTTGCCTTGCTTCCCTCGCATTTATTTTCAAAATTAAAATTTTTTTCCTATTTTTTTGCAATAATGACTAAATATTTTTTTCTTCAATTGATGTTTTTTTCTTCGTATAAATGCAACCCTCGAAGTTACAGCCACAACCACTTGGCTGTAGGTACTCTCCTTTACATTTAAAATTTTTTTAAGGAGGTGCTCGTAATAGCTTTTTATAAGTTATTCACAAAAAATTTACAAATTTACAAATGTTTAATCATGTTTTTTTGCATTTACTTTGTCATATTTTACGAACCATTTCACCCCTACTCTTCATTTTTATACCATGCATACTCCAGAGTATACACTATGTTTTAGAGTAAACAGTGAGTTTTTATCATTATTAATTTTTTTGCTATGAATTTTCAAAGTGAGTGGCAGGTTTGGGTGAAAATGAAATTCTGAAAATAGCATATCTCCGTCCCTTCAATTTTTTGGGTCTGCTAATCATTATACATGTAACTTTCATGAGTTGACCTATCACTGGTATAAGGGATGGGAGGTTATGTGAAACACTTGGTATTTAAAGTTGATTCTGTGCAGTTTGAAATTCATTTTGATGAGACCCCCATTTTTGAATTTTTTTAATAGGACATTTGTATCTCACACAAAACTTGAAATCTAAAGAACGATTGTCGTACATTTTTTACGACTTGAATAAATACTTAGTTATGTATTACTACAGTTGATTTACGATGCATGACTGAAGCTTTCCCCACTTATCGTTCATCTTTTCAGTAGGCTCGCTGATTTGAACAAGTGCAATTTTTTTCAAACCATTGTGATACCCACTTGATTCTTAATATACCTTTCGATTGAATTGAATATTTTTCTCATTCACGCGAGCAAATCGTGCGTCAAATAATGGGAATTTTTTTCTTCACGGTTAATAGAATGTATATAGAAAACCAATTACTACAACTATGATTAATTCAGCTGTAAAAAAATTTCGAGAACTTTACGATACGGTCGGTGTTTTTACTTCAGCCGAGAAGAAGAAAGCTCGCCATCAACGACGTTCATTTTTTTTAATTTATCACAACTCGTATTGTAAGCTTACCGTAGAGATTTGGTCGAACAAGGATTTATCTAGCAATTTCAAACGTCATCAGTATTCTCAAACCTAATCCGATCATTATTTCTTTGGATTTTTTTTTTCCTATACATATATAAAAATTGTTAGCATTCTCGTAAACCTCCTCGAGCGCAATACGATTTATTTGATCACACAGCACGCGTACATCATTACTTTGCCTTATGGTATTGGTTTTAAAAACGTTGGTATAATCCATTATGAAATTCTTCGTGTATTACGACAATCGCCGAAATATCTTTGCCTAATGCTGTGTATTATAGTTTCGTGTAAGGTTTTTCTTGCTTACGAAGCAAAGGTTATAAAAAAAGTTCCGCCATTTTTACGATGTACGCCTAAAGTTGAAACATTTAGAAATTGACTCGAAGACAAACGAACTCGATTATTTTATTGGTAAAATTCGTATTTTCGATAGGCAGCTACGAGATTTATCGTATTCTACGTTGTTCGTCTCTTGTCGTGGAATCATTTTACTCGAATTTGGACCACAAATTACGACCCACGAGCGTATTTACACTAATAGGATGTTTCGCAAATGGGAGAATTTTTCTTCCATTTTCCACTGTAGTTCTAATTTACCTATTACCTTTGAACTTTTCGAAAAAAAAAAGAAGAAAAAAAGTCCATCTCAAACTACGGATCTCGATTTGGTAGAAAGGATTTCATTGCTATTTATTTAAGGTACCTGTGTCGTTGTCGTTTGTTTTATAGCCACCGGTTGTATTTACAATACAAAGGATTTCTTTTTGTCTTCCTTGAAAACTACTTTTTAAATTAAGTGCGAGTTTTTTTTCGTGAATTTTGCATACCTCGGTTTCTTTATTGTTGTCGACAAAGAAAAATACGATTGGGGAGAAGCCTCGAAGGTGTTTTTTATTGCATGAGTTTTTTTCATCCATTTTGAGCCGTGTTTCTGGTTTCTACTTTAGTATCGCCAAGCGTAGACGGTTTCGACGAATTGTAATCTAATTTTGATTTACAATATCAAGCTGTGTAATTTGATCATTACTGAATTGATCAAACTTGGAAATTTTCAAAGAAGTAAGGTAATTTGCCAATAGTTGATTACTTGCTAGTAGTTGATAATTTTGTCTTTGGAGCTGATTTGTGAGACAATCATGAGATCGATCAAAAGCATCAATGGTATTTTGGATAGACTATTCAGTTTAGAGTAGAAAACCGGCATTGCTCAGCCCAGCTTGGAATTAATAATTTTTTAATATTAACCTTACTAAACAGAAGCCCAAAATTTCCGTGTTTTGATATAAACTTGAACATTTTTGCTAAACGTTCGAGTTTGAAATTTATTTTTTTCAAAATTTTTACAAAGTAGGTAGGTACTGAAATATTTTCTATGCCAAAATGATAGACATATATGAGAGAATTTAGAAAATAGTTTTCGCATGCTTGGCTTAGGCTGGAGAGGAGGAAAAAGAGTTATAAACTAGGGGCAAGTATCCGTAGGTTGATCTGGAATTTTTTCCAGGGAGAGGGGATTTTAGTGGGGGTTAGCACCACAGGGGGTGGATGGGGTATACATTTGAGTATAATATATAATCATTACATGCGACGTAGTTAACAAAAATGTAAAACAATTTCCTTTTACCTATCAACTGCTGGCAAATTACCTTAAACGTGTTTATCAGATATGGTACTGTGGAATTTTTGAAATTTTCTCATCTATTCTCATTCTTTTCAATTGAATTCACGTAATACAAGATGGTCCGGATAAGATGTTAAATATTTAAACCATAATTATGTTCTATTCGCAGAAAGGAATAACATTTTTCTTATCAAAAAATTCTATATACCCCAACTTATTCTTGGGTGTCCAACAGGTGCTTGAAGTAGTGATTTGAATTATCGGTAATGGGAGCAGTGAAAAATGGTAAAACCGCCCTATGACGAACTTACTGTTATTAATTTTTAATTTATTCAAAATCAAAACATTCCGCCCGTTATGCTGATCGCTTCACTCGACCAGTAGTATGAAAGTTAATAGAATTGCCTACTCGGTTCGCCGTAAAAACACGTTTTACCGAACTTTTCAAAACTTGAAAGAGAACGCGTAGACTAGAAATAAATTCAGAAAAATTTCTCGGTCAGTTTCTTGTGTGAAGTTTTTCATGGAAGAAAATGACTTGGAATCAGATGAGTTTTTTTTTTAATATTTGAATGTTGATGAAAAAATTTTGAGAGGTAGTGTAAAATTCACAGCGAGGAAGTGGTAATTTTTTTTCGCCAAAAATTAGTCAAGATATTTGTTGAAATACGGCAACGTCGCCTGCGAATCCTCTTAGCTACAAAGCGAGAAGAGTATTTCCAATTTTCGAAATACAATGATAAAAAATATGCGAGATTGTCACAATGAGCAAAGAAAATTATATGAACCTGTTTTTAAAAAGAATTAATTCGCCTGGTTTTCTATGCCATACATATGTTAATGAAATCCAGGCTATTATGGTTTATCGACCTACGGTGGATGAAGGGAGAATATGAACAAAATCCATTTTGGAGTCCTAAAAGACTATTACTACTATTTTTAGCCATGTCAGATATTTATTTTTATTTTATTTATTAACTTCCCTCTGCCCCGTAACAAACAAATTATTTGCTCAGCTTTATACCGACCAAAATCGGCCAAATTTGGGAAATAGGCTTCGATTAGCGGCTAATTTGATATTCTAGAGTGGGGATGACCTCGGACTAAAATTCAGTTCTGCCCAAATTTCAGAGAGAGGGGAGTACCGAGGTGCTAAGGTCGCAAAAATTGTTCCTTTTACAGTCAATCGATAGACAATCTAAAGTTATATAATATATTCAAAAATTAATGTACTAGATCAGATAGGAGGGAAGGTATGAAGAGTTTTCTCCTTTTTGACTTTGAAAAAAGGTTGTTACTTTCTATCTCTTCTCGAAGTTGAGCTAGGAAGTTGTCATTTGGTATGTCGACTTACTATGGGTCTTGGATGTCCCTTCTGGAAGTATCAACTTTTCAACCCTATTGCACCCTTCTTCACCCCTTGCACATGCTTTTTCTCAATTCACTTATTTATGATATTTCACAAAAAAATGTTTGAAAATAAATATGAAAAAGGCAAAAATTTCCATTTTTTAATTCCCAGAAATTTTGTAGTATAGTCAGATTTTGATTAACTGATTATTCAGTATCCATTGTACCAAAATATCTGTTATTTTCGTTGATATGTATTAAACGAAATAACATTTTCAAAAAGGGAATTTATCCAAATGTTAAACCGGTTTTTTCAATGTAGGAACTTGGTATAAACATGTTTTTTAATTTAATACACTCATTTTGAGCTAAAGAAAAATTGAAATAATATCTGAATACTTTTTAATGCGTCTGATTTTATTTGTTTCATACAATTCCCCCTCCAGTTTTTACTCTGAGTATCACAAGAATTAATTTTGGGTGAAGTTCGCCTCCTCTCTGAAATGACGAATAGCTCGGTAATAAAGATCTAAACCAACGTATAAGTATCATGCACTCTGCCTCTATTCCTGCATTATCTATTGTAAGTTTTTTTGTGATTTTTTCCATCAGGGATAGAAAGTGAGTAATTCTATTTAAATCTGTTTCTTTTGTTTTAATTTTTATTCGGCCTTTGTTCGTATTACAGTGATCTTGATTAATTGGTTTACCTTGTGTGTTGTATGATGAGAATTGTGTGATGCTTCTTGTGTTCACCTACAGTCAAATTAAAATTTTAAACCATCATTGAGCACTATATACCTAATTTTGGTATTTTTTCAAGTACTACGATGAATGTTGATGGATTTAAACCACCGTTCTATGTTAACGTCGAATCATATGGCTGAAAAAAAATAATTTGATACAATTTTATTTCTTCTTATTTATTTTAATAAATACCGATTGAAATATATTAACGTACGTGTCGTAGGTATTTTTTTATTATGAGTTTTTCCTATTCCAAGTGAAATTTCTCTCAATTCGCTTTTTGAAAAGAAAAAAAAAAGGAAACGATACATCCTGCTTATCACTTTACGTAGGTGAGTTCAACAAAGAAATTAAGATACAAAGGTCTGTAACGAGACAAAAATCTGCTCTGTTCAACATAGTCGATGTGGTTTTTTCCGGAAACGATATGATCAAGTGCATACTCAAAATAAACTCGGATATGCTTAACTCGGTCGAATTTTATTATAAAAAAACAAAGCCAAAGAAATTAATTTCGTTAACATAAACATTACACGGTTAAAATCTGCTCAAGGTTGCTTTCTTTTAAAATTAAATTTTACATTTAGACAGCTAGTGCCACACCGAAGCGAAAAAGATAACGGATTTCTGAAAGGAAAACTTAAATTTTCAGGCTTCTTTTTTTTTTTTTTTTCTTTCACATAATCAGATTATGTTCGGTTATTTCATTATTTCATTTTTTTTCTCCCCCAAAAAAACCGTTGTTTTCTTTTTAACGACGACATTACAAAAAAATAATCTGTTGTGGAAGGAAAAAAATTAATGAAAAACAGATGTTATTTGGTTTTTTCATATTTTATTTTTTAAAATAAATTTATAATAATAATGCTCGATTTCGTTTTCGGTATTTTGTATTTTTGATTCTTTTGTCTGTATTTATGTACGTATAAGTATACGATAATTTTCAATAGTACTTTTCCATCGCGAATTTTCGTCATGTATTTAGCGCTCATTAATTACGATTGGGAGAGGGAGTGTAGTAAAACTGATGGGTGGAGTGCTTCGTAGGGTTTTATTCGTGCTAACAAATACTCGAATTTAGGCGCTAATTCAGATACACCGATGCGTAAAGTGTTTTTTTTTTTTTTTATTTTTTAATGACGTCAGTAAAGGCTGCCACCCCCATCAGGACATCATATTGCCTATTATACGGTTAACCAGCCTGGGATATGTGTATAGGTAAAGTAATTGAATACTTTTTAAACACGCCGTTAAATATCAATAATGTCGAATAAAAAGCTCCTCGTTAAAATTTACATCATTAATTTCCATAACAAGAACAGGCCACGCGTCTCGCTATGCCATACTACCCCTCGCTGACTAGTACACACGTCATCTGAAAATTTATAAAACGACGTAATTTTTATTCGGCTAGAATTTTCCCATAATATGTACATACCATATACACGTATATAGAGTAATATAACCCATGGTAGCCTATAAAAAATCCGGAAAATCCATTAGTTTATGGCGTACACATAGGGAAACGCCGCGCGCCACCCGCGAAACAATAGAGTGAAATAAATTACGCGCCGAATTATGTTTTAAAGAAAATGTATAGTAATTTTATTATAGTATACAACGCATTATGTCGGCAGGAAATACATGTGATGGCGAATGAATTGTCGGTCGTGTTTTAATTTATAAATGTACTCTAGGTATATCACCCTCTCTTCTTCATTCTTCTTCGTACACGTAGTTTATCGTGTGTAAGTGTTTTCCTGTTTTACAACGTTGGTGAATTTTTTTCAATTTTTTCTTTTTTTTTTTTCCTACCCCATGTTCTTAAATTAATTACGCGTTTACGTTTCGAGCATCGCGTACACAACAAGTATACCGGCACCATTTCGCATATAGTTGAAAGCCAGATAACCCTAAATTCACACCATTCTTTTCTTTTATTCTTCTTCCTCTTTGCACGATGGTAGCAATGCGACGCGACGCTATTAACCCTAACCATATTTATACGTACGTAGATACGTAGACGTACGTTTGGGATCGAATTCACGAGGTTATAATTTTCGCTTTTAACCAATTAACAAGCACGTTGTAAACAATTTACGAAATTTACCCTTGACATATAACACTGGTACACGAGTATCTCTCTCTCTCTCTCTCTCTCTCTCTACCTATACCACCTACACGTATTCGATCATTAAAAGCCAGACAGATTACGACAACGTGTGGCGTGTATTCGAAAAATAAAAAAAGGTCGCCGTCGTCGCGATTTCGAATCTTCAAATTAGACCGCAAAACAAACGAAAGGTCGGGAAAAAACCCTCCCATTTGAACCCTAGCTAGTACTACGTAAATTTTGCCTATTCGTCGTGTATTAAAAAAAAAAAAAAAAAAAAAAAAAAAAAAAAGAAATGGAGAAATTGCGCAACGACGTCAACGGTGAAGGTAAAGGTAACGCTGAACCCTTCGCAAAGCCATTTTTGCCTTGATCGTAAAATTTTTTATGGCCTAATTTCAACATTAAAAAAGGGGTACACATAATAAAGTGAACTCTCTCGTGTTGACGAAAATTGTTAAGAAAAACAAAATCCCAAGTCTCGTAATTTTTAAAAGAACATTGCCAAAAATAAAAAAATGTACCATTTCTACGTTGGTAATATGCTATACATACTGAGAATAGATACACATAGCCGCATAATATAGGTAATACTTATTCGAAAAGCTTGACCTTTTCAATTATCGTTCAGAATAAAGCTCATTAGTACGAGTTTATTTTATTTTGGACTGTAAACATTTCGGCCGGCTCCTTTGCTATTTTTTTTTTTTTTTTTGGATATTTAGTATCTTGTACACAGTTAATTTGAACAATTTCAGAGGGGAAGACGGGTTTCATAAATAATCTGTAAATATAAGATTATTTATGTACTTTGCAACAAATTAATCAGTTTAATTTTACAAAAAAGTGTTTTTATGATTAAAATTTTAATTCGAATCAGGCTAACAAGTTCAATCGACTGAGATCAGTTTGTCTTCGAATATGAATTGAAATACAGTAGTTAACCACACTGAAAGAAATATAACTCCGCAGCTGGTCTAAATAGTTGTAAAACAATTACATGGTTCACTTGGTGTAACAAATTTCAAATTCAAAGAAATGATTGCAATTTTTTGAGCAACTATTACATAAAAAATTGCAGTCATTCCTCTAAATTTAGGATTCATCACACAAATAAACTAATTAGATCGTGTCATTTTTTTGCTCCTATTTTGTGCAAGTGTTGCACTTGATTTTTTTTTAGTATGATTGCGAATACCTTGAGTACATTTAAAGGTGTTTTTTACATCGTGTTTATCAATAAAATTTTTTTTTATAATTTTCATGGGAAGAAAACAAAATTTGTGTTAGGTAATTGGCCAAAAGTTACGAATATATTTTGATTTGGTTTGTTATATTTTCTCCTACAAGGCTTTGTGATTGAAATATGTTGAAATTGTTTTCAACGCCCTAAGTAAGATAAGTTGAGATTTTAGTTTAGAAGTTGAAAATGAAGAAAAAGTTTCGTATCTAAATTTTTAACACCAAAAATAATCAACGATGTAAAAAAATATTGAAAATTTGCGGCACAATGCCCAACATGAAATTGGAATAGTAATATGGATGGAAGTGAGTTGCGGAACGTTGAAAGCTTAACGTTGATTTACCTTTAATATGTAGCAAATAAATAATGAAACAAATTCAATAGATTTTAGAAGAGTGTATAAACTATTTAGACACTGGAACTACAAGATGCTCATATGATGGTCCCAAAAGTAAGTGGAATCGTTAAATAGTTACTTGAGGTTTATTTTGCAGTGGTGCAGTGGCGTCGACAGGTTCAAAACTTGGAGGAGGGATTAGGTATTCTTCTGATTGGTAGTAAATCAATTTAAATTAAATAAAATCATAACATTTAATGTAGGATTATTCTTCTATTTTTATGATTTGTGGCAAAATATTCGATTATTCTCTCTAAATCTAGAGATTTGGCCAAAGTCTTCTCCATAGATTAAATGCACAGATGTGAGAGACATTCATTGATTATCGTGATACGCCAGCCGGTTTTTACAATATTTATGCACAAAAAAGTGTGTTCACATGCCGCACTCAAATTGGTTTGCCTATTTTCGAGTTTCCACCAACATATTTTTATACTCATTCAAGAGTGTCAATAAAGATAACTTCGATTTTATGGTCATTTGTTCGTGGGACATAATGCGTAGACAGAACAAATTAAACCTTCATTTTGTGTTAATCGTCTATTCAATTCTACATTAATCACATCAAGAGTAGGGATCTCAAATACTGATTCGCTACATTGAATAATGATATTCTAAAAATTTTGGAACCTTTCAATAGATGGCAGTGCATTACATAGTGGCATATCGTAAATATGAGGATCTATATTAATTTACGGTCAATTAGATAGATGGCATTTTTGTGTTAAACTAAGTATGATTTCGTTCAACAGTGGCAGTGGGAAAGAAAACATGACGTAAATTTATAAAAATAACGAAAAATTGTGGGTATGGGGTGGGTTGAGCACGCGGGGGAGGGGGGCTAGAATCGTTTCCGGGTAGGCCAGCCTTCCCAGCCACCTCCCCCTCCCTTGAAGACTCCTTTGCAGAGATACTGATCACTGCATACCGGCTATTGTTTAGAAGACAAGCTTCCATTCAGAGCAGCTCTTTCTCTAAACCAAAATCAGCAGTACTACATAACTTTGCGGCAGTGCAAACAAACACTGAGATCTCAACCAATCAAAACGCAGAAATTTCAGAGCGTGCCTCTGCAGGATTTAGTGAACAGCACTTCTAATAGCTATAGTCATGAACAACTCGATACCGGGATTTATTGTAATCTCCCCACTGCTGTGACCTGCATATGGACATCTTGTAGTTCAAATGGCTATAGTATAAACCCTGAAACACCATGGTGGAAATCAGCCAGCACAGCAGCAAGAGGATTACGGAAATTGTTTCTCCAAAGTTATTCAAAAATTCTCCGTAAGGAGCGCTGTTCACTAATTCCTGTTCAATCCCTTTCACAATTCAGATTGGTAGATTTTTCTTATTGTTTAGCTCGTTGAGAATGAAGATTAATACCATGTTGGTTGTAGGCTTTTGTGAAATTAGGAGATTTTCAGTTAGTTTGTTCAAGATGCATCTTTTTAAATTTTTAAAATGAGATAGAAGAGTTAAGCCTCTACCTAACTTACATTAGGGTGGATATCAACACCCAAACGTAATGACACTTATTGATATGGGATATTCAAAGCGTAAAACGCTGGTCTCACAACATAACCTCTCCAACATAAAATCGAAGTTTTAATAGTAGCTTGACTTGGGGTATCGCTGCAGTATTTCTATCAGAATATAAAATTTAATAGTCAATTTTATATCCTAATTGCCAAAAAGCATACCTTATAGTTGACGATTTCATTTTTGCTTCGATTTTCAAAAGTAAATATTTCACCGTTTTTTTTTTGTTTTTTTTTTTTCATTTGATATTTCATATCGAACTTTGTCTCGTTAAACTGATGAAACCAATCAATTCTTTCTCTCAATACGTATGAGTCCCGCGGTATATACCAAGAAAACTCTTCATCAACATACACATATGCTTCGATGGCTTCAAGCACATCCATTATTAATTTATTAACATTTCAATTACAACGTGTAAACAGTAAATCATAAAAAATTAAGATGATTACATGTAATCAAATTCGGCATAATGTACGGTGTACTGTAGATTTTTAGTCGATTCAACAAAGGCGAGTTTCTGCAATTCATTTGAAAGTTGGGCATCTGGAGTATAAAAAAGTAATAATGAACAATGGAATAACTCACTGCCGTTTTTAACCTTTAGTTACATTACCAGGCAGTCAGCTAACCGTTGTTTTTATTTGGCTATTGATAAACCCTTCCCTAATCAGAAGAAAAACGAATAGAATAAACAAAGAAACAATGTAAGAACACGTATAACGGAGATCAACTTGGACAAACAAACACATCGCCAAAGTTGAAAACAGTGATTCAAGTTTTCCGCTGCACTGTGTAACTGTCGCACCAATGTTCGGATTTGCTTGGAAAATCTTAATTTCGCTGACACTACTAACTGCATATTGCTAGAGTGGCAAACCTAAAGGTTTGGGGTTCTACAATTCTTTTGGATGTGTTTTGCAAACGTTCTTGTTCGCGGTAAATTAGGAATGAGAGATCAACACAGTCGCGATCTAGCGGATAGATAAGAAAAGTAACATAGCTCACTGCCTTGCGATTCAACATAGCGGATCGTGTTTTTTATTTTGCTCACAAACGCACCAAAATTGCGATTAGCTGCGTTTTGTTGTAGATTGGGAGCGCCTTCGCAGAGAAAAAAGAACCGAACTTGAGCTGTAACCCCCCCCCCATCAACAACGAAGCGCAGCTAATCGCAATCGTGGCGCGTTTGTGAACAATATTAAAAACGCGATTCGCTTCGTTGAAACGTATGTCATTTATTTTTATCTATCCGCTAGATCGCGACTGCGTCGACCTCTACTTTCTGTGTAATTCCATCACATTTATGAGTAAATCTCGCTGCGATTAGCTGCGTTTAAACACGGAGAGTTGCAATGAACCGTACTTTCATATCTCCTGCTGTTTGCAGCTCAAACCTTTTATTGAGATTTCCATCTTGGTGTTTCAGGGTCCGTAGAGTAGACCTACCAAAAATAAAGAATACCTTTAAGTTCGTAAGTTCTGGTAATTAATTCAATATTTTATTTTCAAGTATATCCTAACGTATTGCGAAATCGAGTGTTAAGTTTTTCAAGATTTTCACTACGGTTTACTAATTTTGCACTTGTGACTCTCTATCACTTGCTAGCTTGAGATTATTCAACTCCTTGTGATACGACAAAGCTATAAATTCTCCGTTGTGTGTTATACATACGTTTTCAAATATCTCAATAGCAGTCCCATAGTTGTCCGAATGAATGACTTGAACTTTGAATCTTTATTATCAGCGTTTTGAAAAAATTTTTAAAAGCTCCTCTATGAACGTGTATATTTTACTCGAGAAGACCGGTAACTTCTCTTTCTTTCAAGAAGTATGATTTGTATAGAGTAAATAATGATACATTAATGTTTCGCATTGTATATTTATACCTATTATAAAGCGTGAGTAATTTAGAAAATTACTTGTTAAAGCGTTTACCTTAATTCAGTATATGTTTAGAGGGCAACATTGTCAGCTAGAAAATTACACGAAGCTCTTTAATTTTGCAACATCTTTCGAAATGATGTTATCTTGGTTTACGACGTTGAAATAAACATAAAATGCAATAACCTGCACTTTTGATGGCGGATAAAACGACGAATATAAGCGTACAGATTATAGAGGAAAGCTTCTGTAGTACCAAGTTGTGTGTCGTGTTTAGAATATCGAAGAATTTTCAGTCGCGAGTAGAAATGTTCGTTTTGATGATACAACGATGCAATTATCCAAGTTTTATCTTACAAAGATCGCTGTTTCGGAGAGTTTTCAAATACATACGAGTAGTTGTTTAATGAAGGAGACGGGAAGTGGAAAGGGGAATAATATTTTATTTTATGTTGGTACTTCGTACATCGCTTGTCGGAGAATTCTTATGTTCTTTGTAATCTGTTAGGATGATCAACTCGTATTATTATGACCATTTATAGACACTACAGATCTATTTTTTAATGGCAATTAATTAAGTTTTAGTATAGCAGATATATATACTTTTATATTTAAACATATCACTGCAAGTCTGAAGTCGCAGTATAGCTGATTTATTATGTACATATAAATCAGATACGAATGTCGAATGCAACAATGTATCTGACATAATCCGATACTGCTGATACCGAAATGTAGTCAAAAGTTACGCAATTATAAATAATTGAAAGTTTGAAGGTTTTCTACCATTATCTCAACTTGAAATTTTTTATTATGATTCTTACTTTGCTCTGAACAGGACTCGTAATTCTCATCAGTAAAAAATGTTGCACATTTTTTGCCATAATTTCTAATTTTTTTTGAAAACCCGATTTTGAAGTGTCAAAACAACGATTTCGGCGCAACATATGCTGGAGACTGCTAATACATCAATGTACTTTTTTTTTTTCGTGGATGTTATGTAAGTTTTTTCATAGGTACGCTCGCACCTTTTAAAAGTTACTGTTGTGTGGTCATCGAAAGAGCAACTCTGGCAATAATGCATGAAATTCACATAGGCAAAGACGAACTAATCAGCGCTCTCGAACTTAGGCACTGATTGGTTCGTTTTCGTTTATGTCCATTTTGCTGGTTTTGTCCAGAGCTTATCTTTCGTTTACTGTGCTTTATGTCATAAATATAGAAAAATTAATTCGAAGATGAAGAATTATATTAGAAATTATGCAATTTTGAGGGAAGAAAAAAGCACAACTATAGATTCTAAAGAATGAAAGGTCGTAAGCCTTTGCGTGGTTTGCTGCATTTATGGAAACAGCTTTTATAACATTTTCGGCTTCATCGATTAAATGATTTTTTAAATACGTAAATTTAATAGTTGCTGTATTGAGTGTATATTTACGACAAAAATGACTAACAAAACCAACAACAGATTTGCAGCTAACAATTGACTACATTCGACCGAAGATTCATTCATCACTTATACACGTGATAAGTGAAAGCTTGAGCCCACCCAAAATTAAAACAACGTTAAGTTCATACATTTTGCATAAGTGTACGATTGCTATGTTTTCAATTTCTTTTTTGCGTGTAAAAATAGGAAATTTTAAAATTAAATTTACTTGAACAATGGAGATAATAAAAATATCTTTCGTTTGAACTATCAGTTTTTTAAATTTGACCATTATTTTAGAAGCAGTAAACTTATCAGTTTAAGCACTTCATATGCAATCAAAAACAATCATTCTAATTGGTCGTTTTCATTCGCCACTTGAGTCGTCGGCCTAGTTGATGGGATCAGCGAAATCGTAACAAAATAGTGATTCTCAGAGTTAATAAAATTCTATGCAAATCTATTATCAATGAAAAAGTATTGATCTGATTGGTGAAAGACACTTTTTTTGCTATTTTAACCAACTTTAAGTCACCAGCAATTTCTTCAATAGCCAATCGTGTTGCTAGATAATTCAAACAATTGTTATCATAATCATCAGTGGTATCACCATTCAAAATAATTTAGCAATCTGAGAAACCCTGCAATGCTTTTTGCTTACCTTCTAACTAGGCGGACAACTCACGTAGTAATATTGGACGAACAATGCCTTTGCGTCTATTTCTCCACTGTCGTGCATAAATTTCTCAATGTACCCGTCTTCACAATAAAGTTTAGATCGTTTCATTACACTTTGAAATTTTAAAACATAACTCGATTTGAGCATCTAAAATTAATGAAGTTGACGTTTTGCTCATATTATATAATAAAATCGAAGTACATACGCCAGCTTTTCATTTGTCTCATTTTGAGAGTTGGAAAAATCTTCCACGAAGCCATTAAATGTTTATTGCACTGTTCTCACTTCGCAATGTAGAAGCAATGATTGCAGTTTTGATGCAAATAACTGAATTTTGAAAATAGGTGTATGAAAATGAAGGGTTTTCAAGCAGCTTTTCATTAATAATAAATTCGGCTTCTAATGTTTTTTTCTAATTGGCAGACAAATTCAATTGAAAAATTGACAACATTATGCTTATGCGAAATAAGCGTACGTAACGTTGTTTTATTTTTCTATGGGCCCCAACCTGTGTTACACTTACGTAGCAAAATTTGTTTTATTATCGTGATTAATCGTTCTCGAAATTTGTTCAAATTCACTCAATTGATAGCCAACAATCTATACGTAGATTTCGCGTATCTGCAACAAGGGGTCGGGCGGGACGGGGGGGGGTTAAACTTTTGTTTTTCTTAATATCTCTGTTCGTATGGGTCTAACCTGAAAAATATGTCTGTACAAAGTTGCAGGGCATCAAATTCTCTACTAGGAAGATTATTATCAATTTTTTCAGTATACGAGTGATAGTTACCAAAATAGGGTGAGAAATACGCAAGAAGCATTGACACGTTTTTCAAACTGAGTAAAAAATTTTTGCAATTATCTCGATTTGTATGGTTTGTATTCGAAAAATAGTTGTAATAAAAATTCAAGAGCAGGAAATTTCCTGTTAACTTATCACAAAAAGTAGTTCAACTTTGCAAAAATCCAATAACTACAAAGTAACTCAAAAACATGTAAAATATTCAATAAAAATGTAATAACTAAGATTGAAACATTATAAAATTTATATTATGCAATTATCGTTCATAAACTCGTAAACCATTTCACAAAAACAATTGACGCTTCCATCGAGAGCACACTCATAATTATAAAGAAAGTCATGCTCGCGACTTGCTGTTGGCGTAAGAGTCAAGAAACAGACAAATTACGACGCTCGAGGCGTCTACTATCCGTAAACAATTTTCTCGTTGCAATTATAACGTGCAGTAAGAAATCCTTCTTATACGTATTATACGACGAGATAAAATATATGATATCAACATCAGTGGATCGTGGGTGTCAAAACACACACAGTATGTATATTATAAACGCCTTAAGACCTTCGAATCTCGCGGAAAATTTTAACGACGAGATTAACCTTTTTTTTTTTTTTTTTACGCTGCAAGAAAAAGCATAGGTACTTATTGTCGAATGGAAATATGTTTCGGATTTAAAGAGCGCGGCTATTAAGGGTAAAAAAGGAGAATTTTTATCATCAACTTCGAACGATCCCTCGGTTACGAAAATATTACCCTTTTGCGAAAGAGAAAGATAGTTTTTTTCTTCCACTACGGTTCAACGTAGTATACACATACAGTACGTAAGAGTCAAAATTACGTTTTTTTTCCTCTCTTTCGCAAAAGTGGTGGTTTCTTTTACGATGCTCTTCATTACCCTAGGTTTGGGGTAGTGTAGGCAACACGCTCTTTATTTCGAATTATCACGCGCCTGGAAAAAAAAATCCTCGTTTTTAATTTGAATCAAATGCCGGAGCGGCAGATGAATTCCGTGCGTTTTGTTTGTTTTTATCTTAACCTTAAGCGTTTCGTTAAACCTTATCGAGATTTCTCTGAGGAAATCTCGTCACACAGAATAAAAACTATAACGTTGTTATTTTTAACGTCGACCTTCTCGGAGGCGAGGCGCGTTTCTCGTACGCGGTCGTGCGATTTTATAACGTTATAAAATTCTACGCCACCGGCTCGTTATCTTTCCCCATGTCCCCGCGATCGTATACCAGAATTTTTTTCCCAACCTTAAAATAGCTTTCGGGAGAAAAAAAAATACCCACCTACGAAAATAATCCGTAAAAACACAATGACGATCTCGTACAACGTTATCGTTTGTAGGTATTATACGATTGCGGGATATGTACGACACGACACGACGTATGTGGTATTGGTATACCTATACCTACGTAGTACATATTACATACGTGCCTATGTATGTGTGTATGTATATATATTTAACGATAGAGTCGTTCTCAAACATTAACCTTAACCGCGATTAAAAAAAAAAATTTTCGCCGTGAACTGCAGCTGCCTCCAATCACTATTGTTTCCCCTAAGCTGTGGTGAAATTGCGGCCGCATCGATTTCCAAACGTGGCACCTATTTCAACACACGTGTATGATGTGTACTTTTCTGTGGACGTGCGTATGTTTTACGGTTCCAGTCTGTTATGTTGGCGTATTTTACGTGCACATGCGAAAGTCTATATGAATGCTGGATAGGCTTACATCGCATCGTATCGGTATCACAGGCGTAGATAAATGTTATATCATGGTTACTGCATTGATAAACCCACTTTTATGTCTGATAGATATGTCACACGTTTACAAATACCCTAATGTACTCGTATAATATCCATCCACATGTGTACAAGGGTTTACCATTGATTTTGTACGCAGTTTTCATAATGACAGTGATGTAACAATTATTCCATCTACGTGTAATGAACAACGTTTTAATCTAATTTAATAGGTTTAACATATACTGGCTACAGTGTTTTATACTCTTATAAGTTGACATGTTGAATGGAACGAGATTCTTCTGAATTTATCAAATGTTGAATATAAAATGAGAGTTTGTTATCTGATCTCAGTTACTGGTACTGATTTCGAATCTACGTTTTAGCAAAAGTGCAAAATTTTTCATCCAGACATTAAACAAAAAATCAAGTTCTTTGGGTGCTGAATGAGAGATGTTTGAGTTGACAATTTGGTATTGGCAGAGGAAAAAAATTTATTTGCGAACATCCTCCTCCAGGATCACTGTTCTTCGCCGGAAAACATCGAACAATCACACAAAGGTATGGGATTTTGGGTAGAAACTCTAAAATGAATGGAAAAAAATATTTTGAATTTCGAAAACTCGTCACAAAAAATTTCGTATATCCTCTCGAAGACGAGTCATTTTCGGAAAGTCAATTTGATCTGACAAAAAATTTGTCCATTAGCCTGATTTTCTGTGTAATATTGTCAATAAAAACCCGGCTATTATGGTCTATCGACCTACAGCCTTCAGCGGGTCTCTTCTGAATTGTAGCACACTGTGATTACTGTAATTTGATAATATGATAAGAGCTGTCTGTCCTGGCAACCATCGCACTCGGACAAAAAGAGAACCAACGCTTGTCTGTTCAGGCAACTGCACTTCAACTAAATTCGGGCTCAAGTCGCCTGAAATCGAACGTGCTGTCATCTATTGATTCACCCAAGTAGGTAAGGCCAACACGAACGTGTTCTCTATGCCTGTAATATAAGGATGGTTTCGGGAGGGGGGGGGTATTTATTGAACTTTCGCTCAGTAGTTTCCTATTTCTTTCTACGCTATCTACAAGCAACTCTTCGCATCACTAGCCGGATTTATACAACCCCGAGTTCAGAAGTGATGGGCCACGAATAGGCGCTCAAACCAGTTACAAGCTTTTTGCTTCTGATAATAGATGGCGTGCTGTCTAATTATCTCTGTTGTAACTGGTAGTGCTCGGAACGTAAGCGTGTAATAGTTCTTAAATGCACGCAATGCATTACATATGCGTTTTTTGCCCGTAGTGGGTTTCGAACCTGCGATCTCTCGTTTAGTGAGCCTCGGTTTAACCACTACACCATATGCCGGCACAACTGCACTTATGGGGCTAAATTATCAAGTATGGAAGATTTTTTACTCTTCAGACAGTTGATGAAATGATTATTTATAGAACTGAGTCTGAGTCTTCTTCTGAGTCCGTTGTAAAACTTTGATCGCTCTTGGTTTCATAGTCACTGAATCGAATTAGATCATCATCCAGATTACTTTTGTCTTCTTCATTAGGTCAAAAAATCTCAGTCTTTCATCATCATCTAGAGGCCTTCCACCTTTCTCTGACTGAAATTCTAACACTGAACTTATTGGTCATTGAGCCATTTCTGATTCTGTGATTTTTGAACTCTGAATGTGGATTGGTGAAATTTTCGTTGAATATATTGAAAATTTTTCCATCACTATTAAGGTGGGACTTCACGTTACAACGATAGCCTACCCAATCTCTAAGGTAGTATTTTTTAGACAAATAAATTTTTTAATTTTTTTCTCGTTTGAAAGTTGACGATCAAAAAGAATTGAGCAAATGTAAAAATTATATCCATTTGAAGTAATAGAACAGTTAAATCCTTTCGAAAAGACACTGAAGCAAAATATTTGACATTTTTATGAAATTTCAAAAAATTTTGATCGAGCGTCTTCTAAATGGATTTAACCGTTCCATTACTCCAAATTAACATTATTCCTTGAAAAACACTTAATTATTTTGGATATGCGACCTTGATACGAGGAAATAACAAAACATGTAGAAAAAATGACCAAAAAACCACATATTCGGGGCTGCGAGCGGGTGAAATAGGGTTGAAAAGTCGAGACTCTCAAAAGGCACGTCTTGGGTCTCTACTAAATGTACATATCAAATTTCAGCTTCCTATCTCTATTTATAAGAGAGTTATGCGAGGAACAAACTCAAAAAACTTAGAAAATGAGTTAACCTGACCAAAAAAAACACATTTCCGGGGCTGTGAGCGAGTACAATGGAGCTGAAAAATTGGTACCCCCAAATGACACATCTAGGACCCTTACTGAATATACATACCAAATTTCAACCTCCTAGCTCATTTTGGTGGGGAGATAGAGGAGGAACAGTCTTTTTTCAAGGCCAAAACGTGGGAAAACTCTCATACCTTCCCTGCCCCCAAACTGAACCGATTGACCGAATGGGAGCGATTTTTGTCGGTATCGAGCAGAGTAAATAATTTTAATGTTCGGGGAAAAAAATTAAAAAATGAAAATATAAACTGACACGGTCGAAAATTGTCTTAATGGTCTTCTAGGACTGGTATCCCTTCTCTTCCTCCTTCCCTTCAACTGCCAATGGTCGATAGACGGTAATAGCCTGGGTTTCATTGGCAATATGACGTAGAAAATCAGGCTAAAAACACGAAACTCGGAAGTCCCATTTCAAGTAAAAGGTTTCTAAGGGAAGACGTAGTCATAATCAACCAACCGAACTGCAAACAGCAAAAGGTACGTAAATGCGATTCACTACGTTTAACACAGCTAATCACAGTGAATCGCACCGGGATTTGGAATTACACACAGAAAGTAGGGGTCAACGCAGTCGTGATCTAGCGGATAGATAGGGACAAGTAATATATTTCACTGCCTTGCGTTTCAACGCAGCAAATCGCAACGAATCGCATTTTTTATTTTGTTCACAAATGCATCAAGATTGCGATTTGCTGCGTTTCGTTGTAAGTCAGGCATCAGGTTGCAATCCTTTCTGAACTTCGACGTCTGCATGAGTGATGAATATTACTGACTGAAATGAACTAATTTTTACGTTGGGCTTCATCAAAAATTCAAATATATTTCGGAAGGGCATTCTCTTAGGTATTGTGTGTCAGCAGTGTATTTAAAAAAATGTAACATAGTTGCCAAGTTCCTCATATACACGTTTTTATGAAATACGTAAAATTTATATATGAATGGATAAACCGCATTGTTACTTTGTGCCCATTTACTACGAGATTACTTGATCCACGAAGTTCACTTTTTTGCGGTTTTATTCAGGAATATCACAACCTTTTTTTGATGCGAGGTTTTAGGAAAATTCCAATTTTATCCTAAAAATTCCATCAATTCACTCAAAACTATGCATTCTAAATTTTTATGAATCTTTGTAAGGTGATCTTTCCGTTCAAAGGTGTTGCTCGACCTTCTTTCATTGAAATGGTATCGCTGCAAATTTCAGACTTTCCAATTTTATTGCTATCAGTGAACAGGTTAAATGTAGCGCAAAATTATATAATATATTATTCTGGTCCAATGGTTTACTACTATTAAAATTTCAAAAATAGGTACATAGAGTTGAGGGATTTACGTAATGTACATTACATATCAAGGGAATTACTGACGTGAGCACCATGTTGATCGTTTACCTTACTCTGTTGTCGTAATCACGGATGAAAATATAGAGCATGAAAACAAGTCCGTAATATTATAAAAAGTGGAAAAAGTTGGTAACTTTGATTTTTCTTTTTTTCTTTTTTCGCGGAACAATATAAACTTATTGCCCGTTAACCTATCTCGTTTGTTGTTGGTAAACGTTGAAGGTAGCTGTACGAAACCACTTATACCTACGTTGTGGGAAAAGTTATTTAGAACTTGAAAAACATTGTAGGTACGTACGTAGTGTACGTACAAAAACAACACTAGCACTCGAGATGAATAAATGGTTAAATAAGAGGGTTCGCCTAACATAAGTCGTACTTGTAACCCTCTTTCGCTGATGTGTACTGTTGTATTTATGCGTAACTTAAGTACAGTGCGTACGTAGCTACGTGCATAGGTCTATAGGTATTATGTTTAAGTATAAAGAAAAGGCGTGATAAATTAAAATTCACGCCACCATTGCACGCTTTAAGACACGGACGCGTCGCGTCGTCTTCGTCGTGGCGAAGAGAAGTAGGCAGTGTGCCGCGACTCGAAGCAACAGAAAGCGAAGAGAGAGAAGCGTGAGCAAAAGCGAAAGATCAAATTGCAGCGTCAACAGTATATCTTTAAAAAGGCTCAGCCGTGTAATTAATTAATCTCGAAACAAATACCCTAAATATTTACCTTAGTGTGGCGTGTACTTGCGCCATGTGTACACTACACGCACACGCATGGATATGCGGACGCACGTGCACGTGCACATCCACATACGAGGATCAGTACCTATACCTATCTACCTAGTACCTACCTACGTACACTTTACTTTGGCTTTCGGTGTGAGGTTGAGGTATAACACGAGGCGTGACAGGGTGCGGAGGTACGGCACACTCTAATTAAGTAATTTCAAAAACATACCGGAGTTGGCTGATAGGTGGGACGGTGTTGGGGGCGTTAAACCTTTCGTTATAACAAGGAGTCTGTTAAAGAGCACTAACATGCTCCATTTTTTATATCATCAACCGAGCTAGTGTAACGTTTCGCCCTTTCATTTAACACGGATAATTAAATCTGAACATCATATTCGAAATTCTTGGCATACAAAAAGCTCAACGAGGGCAGCTCGAGTACCAGAAAAAAGTAGCTTTTTCGTTTTCGGTGATTAACGATCGACAAGCGTATTTCGTTGTAAAAAGTTATCCTATTACAAATGCCTACTGTTTTACAATAGTTTGCCTGCGTGTTTTTTTTTTCTGCTGTTTTTCTCTTTTCCTAATACTTTTTTTTTTGTTTTTTCTGTTTTTTTTTTTTTTTTTTTTTGAAAAATAAAAATTTTTTGCTTTTTTTTTCTTTTCCTAATTTTTTTTTTTTTTTTTTTTTTTTTTTTTTTTTTTTTTTTGGCAAATATAAAAAGGTCAACTATGTACTCTCTTTTTAGCAGACTCGGCGAGTAATATATTCGCTGTTAACGACTCTCCATTCTAATTCTCTCTATATTCTGAACGTTTGCACAGGTTACGTACGTATTTTTGGAGTTTTTATTTTTCGCTTTCGCACATCGTGTTCTCGTTGCAAACGCAAACCTCTTGAAATGTGTTTGAAAAAACTAAACAGTAGAGCAACATTCAATGAAGAAATTTTATTTTTCAATTATCCTCGGGCGGAAAAAGGGTTTATAGCTTATTGGTATACATATTGTGTTTAGTATTATATGCGTATATCTACATAGCGTATATATACATAAAAATACAAAAAAAAAGTGAAGCACGCGCGCGTCCACGTATAAATAATATCTTTTATTTTTATTATTATTTTTTTTTTTGTAAGCATACACAAAAAGCGAAACACGAGAAAGATCGTTTCGTTTGAAAAACTCGTACGTATTGTTCAGGAAAAATAAAAATATATCTCCAGTTTCGTTTTGTATAAGTTTTAAAAGAGCGAACTGTTTCGTTTGGCGAATTGCTGCCTTCGGTATTTCCAAGCGTTTATAAATTTTTTCACTGTACCTGCTTTGCTACGTTCTCGATGAACTTTTTTCTTGTTTTCCACTTTACAAGAATTATCAATCGTGGAATTTGTTTGTAGTTTTTTGTTCGAATTTTTCTATCATAATGTAAGATCAGCTCAATGTATTACATAATATTAAAATATGGAAGAAACTGGCCCTGTCTTGAAAAATTTATCCTTTCATAGCTACAGTCTTCTTCAACTGGTGCTGAAAGTTGGAATTAGGTATTAGGGTGACAGCGAAAAAAAAATTTTTTTGAATTTAAGTTGTAACATATCATTGAATTGTACCACTGCATGCAGGGAAGTGATTCCCCCTCCTAGTAGGTATGTCTTTGGGGGGGGAGGGGAGTACGGGAAATCCCATTTTTAAGTGTTGGAAAAATAGAAAAAAAAATAGATGAAAAGAAATTCGAAAAAAGTTGAGGAATCCCAATTAACTCACCTATATTGGTGAAAAATTGGTAACTTGATATTTTGGTGCAAAAAATGCATACAGGTCATGAAGAAAAAAAATATTTAAAAAAATGTTCTTGGGAGATGAAGAAAATATAACATTTTGCATAAATAAAGCAATTTTTTTTTCAAAACAATTCAACCAATTTCCTTCTTTTTTATTTTATATAATTCAGGTGAATTTTCTCTGTGATTTGACCTAAGGATTTGTAGTAATCTTAATTTTTTGTGTTTCTAAATTGACCTAGTTCATGTAGTACTGTAGTAACTTTGAGTGAATTGATGGAATTTTTAGGATAAAATTGGAATTTTCCTAAAACCTCGCATCAAAAAAAGGTTGTGATATTCCTGAATAAAACCGCAAAAAAGTGAACTTCCTGGATCAAGTAATCTCGTAGTAAATGGGCACAAAGTAACAATGCGGTTTATCCATTCATAATGTTATATTTTTTCGCATTTCCCAAAAACATTTTTTTTTTTTATTTCTAATATTTTTCTTTAACATTTATGCATGGGTAATATTTTTTTTCTGCATGACCTGTATGCATTTTTTGTACCAAAATATCAAGTTGCCTATTTTTTATCAATATAGGTAAATTAATTAAGATTCTTCAATTTTTTTTGAATTTTTTCCCGAATTTGTTTTTTTATTTTTCCATTATTTAAAAATAGATTTTCCTCTACTACATATATTTAGCTAGAAAATTTTATAGGCCCGCCCCCCTAAGTGGATGATTTTACTAAGTTTACCGTTCATTGTGAGGTTATAATTATTTCCTTTAAGTTGTACTATTTGTCTTCATTTTGCTTTTGTACTAATTTAACTTTTGGTTGAAATTTATACCTATCTAGTAATATTTTATGTGATGCATACGAGTAAAAAATTCGTTTACCCTTTCTCCACTTTTACAAGCTGAAAAAAAAATTACCAAGTTTTTGTAGGCTCGTCACAGGAGGTTGAGACTCTTTTAGCATTCTTTTGCTCGTCACCAATTTTTATTGCATGTAGATAAAAAAGAGGAAGAATGACTTTATTCGCTACGTCGCCGGCAGTCTAAAAAAATTATAAAATAACGCATCAAAAAATATATTTACTTGGATTTATCATGGAGCAGACAGAAGAGGTATTTGTAAGGATATGCGTGAATGAGGATGAATGTATTGAAAAATAAATAAAAAGTAAAATTGGTGATAATTTTTCAATCTCATCGAGGGTTTTATAGCCATCATTAAACATCGCTATAACCTACCGGACGAAGAAAACAAGAATATGGGTAAAGAGAATTTGATTTTACTCAGAGGACAAATTTTAACTGAATGACGAACTGGTCATAAAAACTCCATAAAACACAATTTTAGGTTACGAAAAAATTTGACAGCTAGAAAGTCGTCAGAAAGGGGGAAATGGTGCATACTTACGTAGGATGAAAAGTCCGAAAATGCTTTAGTTAAGTATATACAGGGTGTTTCGTCGTTTCGTCTCGATGATACTTCCTTCATGCTACAAATACATAGATCAACTCAAGTTATACACGTGTATCATGTTTTGTCTATCCTAATCATTGCAGGGTGAAAATATACGGATATAAATTTTTTTATCCTGAAATCAATGTAGCATTTCTGGTACAAAAATTAGAAGTAAAGTGAAGTGATTTGGTGCAGTCATTTTAGCTTAAAAATAGCATTATTTGGGAAGTAATTGCCAAAAACCCAAAATTTCGCACCCCCTTTCCCTCCAAAAGTGTGACAAAATATGCATGGATTTTAGGAAAGTTTGGGAATATTGAAATTCATACTTCACAATAGCTACGCACGATTTTGATTGAGTTAAAATCTAAAAAGCCTGCACTAGTTGGTGAGATTTCTTAATTACGAAGAAAAAATAAGGTAATTTTCCAATAGTTGATAACTTGCCAGTAAGTGATAATTTTATCTCTGGAACTGATTTGTGAGACAATCATGAGATCGATCAAAAACATCGATGGTATTTTAGGTGTCCCATTTAATTTAGAGACCGGCATTGTTGAACCCAGTCATGAATTATTAATTTTTTTACATTCACTTTGCTAAACAGAAGCCCAAAATTTCCGTGTTTTGATAAAAACCTGAATATTTTTGCTAAGCGTTCGAATTTGAGATTTATTTTTTTCAAAATTTTTGCAAAAAAGGTATTGAAATGTTTTTTATGCCAAAATGGTGGACATATATGAGAGAATTTACAAAATAAATTTCGCATGCCTGGGTTTGGCTGTAGGGGAGGAAAAGGAGTTATCAACTACTGGCAAGTAGCTTTAGGTTGGTTTAGAATTTTTTCCAGAGACAGGTGATTAAGGTGGGGAATGAACAACACAAGGGATGGATGAGGTATACATTGGAGTATAATATATAATTTTTTGGAATTTTTTGATCATGTTATGCGAAGCAGTTAACAAAAATGTAAAAAAATTTCCTCTTACCTATCAACTACTGGCAAATTACCTTACTTTAATTTCACAAAAATTTTTCCAATTTTTTCCTATGACTTCAAGAAAATCTGTCATAAGCATCCATTTAGAAATTTTTCTTAAAATTGCAAGGTACCCCTCCCCCTTCCCCATTTGGCACGATTATATTTTCTTCAAATTGTATAGAAAGTGGTGGTATCTCTGACTGAACTATTGACACCCTTTAAAATACTTTGAAATTACAAAATGCTCGTAAAAAATGAAATGAAAACTTTTTATTTTATTTTACTGCTTTGGAGGGGGGAGGGAGTGCAAAATCATGTACACAAATGAAAAAAATCGCGTATTCTGAATTTTTTAGAGTGAAAAGGCAAATAATAATGAAGAAATTTTGCATTCTTACTTCTTTATCCTGATAAAATTTAAAAAAAATTATTTTTTCCATTTTTAAACTTGTTATTTTGTGCCCCCAGAAAAACGTAAAATTACAACAAAAAAAAAGTTTTGTCTTACGTGGTTCACTATGACGCATTAATACTAAGGATTAAAAAAAAATTGTTTCGGTTTTTTATTTGAATTTTGTGATTTTAAACCAGTTTGGGGGAAGTCAAGACTAAACTTGAAGACCCCAAATTTACCATGTCCGTTTGACATTATTTAACAACTTCTTTTTTGCCACTCCTTTCCAACCTTTGGACACATTGTTGAAATTGAAACTCGCTATTGTGGCTATCCTACCTATTAAGTGATCTTTATCGAGGACAATTCGTAACAAAAAATTAAATTCTGAATACAATATGATGACGAAATACTTCACTTCAACTTTGTTGGGGTTAATTACCCAGCGTGAGATTCTCTTTGATCGGTCCACTTATCCAGTATTTCCACTGAACTTCTTGAAAGCATTTTTGCAATTAGCTAAGGATATCCTCGATCTAGAAAAGTTTCCAACAAAATGTTGCAGTCAATCCTGCCTACGATGTAAAGGTTAGGCAATCAAACATACATACAGTTTGTATGTGTAGTTAGTAGCTTGTTGATCTACTAATATATTTTGTAAACATGCTTGGAAATATTTTATTTTTCCGGTATACCTATTCTTCTCAATAACGCTCACGAAATGTTCTAAAAATACTTCGGAAATAATGCAATAGTACCGAAATTGTACCTATTCTGTTGTGTTGACTGGAATGAGACGTAGGTATCTACATCGGGTACACGTATATATTTCATTTTGTGTACCTATAGGTACATATTCAAAGTAGGTGAGGTACCTCTACCTATATTAATGTTACTGCACGGTATACATGGGACTTACGATAAGTATGCATTGCTAACAATTCACGTCATTGGATAAGAAAGCTTTATAACGTTACGTTGATAAAAATGTTTTTGATCTCGTTAAACTGTATTACATTGGATTGTAAATCGGGGATATATTTTTATTTTTTCCATATTATGTACTTACCTTCATTGTACGAGTATGTACAATGTACATAAAGGCGAGCACTCCAAGTCTGCGAAATTAAGTCTAAACCTACGCCTATAGCCTTAGGATTTTAACGGGTTAACGATGTCGTCTTTGTTACAAAAACCGAGAAAGGTGGAGGGAAATAAAAAAGAATAAAGAAAGCGAATATAAGGATATAATTTCTCGTAGCTTGTGTCGATATCGAGTTATAGTGTTGGTGGAGCTACGTTCGTAGTGTTTTTCATTTTATTTTTATTTTGTTCGTTTTATTACATTTTCACAATATATGTACTTATACGTATGGTATAGTGTATTAGATTATTATATACAGATATACATGCACGTAAAATTTTCTCCTCAGCTAGATAAGACTTTTTGATTGTTTCGAATTGAACAAAATGCTACGCGAAGCCTAGAAAATGGTTTTTCCATTCGTGAAAATTCCTATTAAAAGAAAAATGTCTGTCGGATGAATTTTCACCGGAATAAATTCAACTCGGAAAGAAGATGTACCTAGTGGAAAATATGTCGACTGCGAGAGGAGGTTTCGAATGTATATTATCGGAATACGAAATTCCTAAACTTGATACGAGCGCGATGATTTTCGGATGAATTGTCGAGTTTATCATCTACCTATATCTACCTACTTACCTATACCTAGCTTTCTATTTTAGTGTATGCGTATGTGATGTAGATAATTTGAAATGAAAACTGGCAACATACGACGTTTCTTATTTTGTTAAAGGGAAGTTGTATCAGAAAAGGGAATTAAGAGGAGAACTAGAGTATGAGAGAATTTAAGATTTACACGAGATTTCACAATGTTACTCTTTGCTACAAATTACTTAGGTCGTAATTTTTTTTAATTTCCTGTTTCAAAGGAAGCCTTCATTATTATTTTTTAAATCTACAAATTTTGCCCTGATTTTAAGAAATCGAATGTGCTACAGGAACTTAATGCAACTTGCAAAAGTCCCCATTGCATCGATCACTACCCCTTACTTTTTTCCTTTTAATATTTGCTCGAAACATACTCTAGACGGAATGGCCGTACTCGCAGGTCCAGCCAGCACTACAGGCACAGATTCTTCTTCAGTGTCAACTTATTTTAGAACTTCAGCCTATCGCTGACTTGAAGCTGAGCTCATACGTTCGAATAATTTGTACAAAATGTTCACCGATTATTTAATCGGGTCAACTCAACTTCAGGTTAGCTCGTAGAGTTGGTTTCAACATTACTGGTTTTAAAGGTGTACTCGATGTCGATGCTTCTCCAATTCTCCTGCTTGACCGCTTTCTCAGTTATTTTCTTCTTTTTGACTTTTATTTAGAGTGAGTGGTACCATGGAATTTACTCCAGCTTGATCGAGCGTATCAAAGGACATGCGCACAGGCCAGCAGTTTGTTCTTCTGGCAGCGGTATAAATGCTGACAAATTGATCAAAGGTATTCGTGTCAGAATTCGTACTGTTGTAGAAATCAATCACACGTATGGCTTTTGCTAATTTGGATTGACTTCGGTGTTATTTCGATTAATTGTTGCACTTTAGTAAGGTGTCTTAGCTTTTAAAAAATCGATTTTTAAAATACGCCATACAGTTGTCGGGGGGGGGGGGGTAGAAATTGTCTTGTTGAACGTTGAAGCGTCTTTTCTTGGAATGGTTTTGTGAAACATCCATATTCTCTTAATCCTCGATCAACGTTCTGGCTAGTTTTATCTGAAGGAAATCTTTTATTATTGAATTTTGTAGTGTATAATACTTAGGTAGTAGGTTTCATAAGTTGATAAAAGCAGCACATTTTTTTTTTTTTTTTTTTTAATTTTATAAAATAAAAAAAAAAAAAAAAAAAATTTTATAAAATAGATTTATTCTCGTTGTAGTTTTCACAACTATCTAACTCTGAATCATTAATATTCTCTTCTGATTCAGCTCCAAATTGGCTATGGGAGGTAAAATTGAAATAATGCAATTAACCATCTGAAATTGATCGTACATTCATTTCAGGGGTGTTTTCTCAAAAAGATTTCCGTAATAGGTTCTCAAAAAATCTTGAAAAAACACAAAATGTGAAATTTTTTAAATATCTCTAAAAATGGGGCAGTGGTGAAAACATACTACTAACGATTATTTTTAGTTTAAATAGGTGTACTAATTCCCTTTGTAAAAAAAAACTTCAAAAAATTTTTTTCGATTTTTTGAAAATTTTTGAGCTTTGAGTTAGTTTTGCAGATTGAAAAAATTGAGTTAGAAAGCTGACATTTTTACTACATCATTTTGAAGCCATTTTGCAACTATTGTAACCTCACCATTTGCAGATTTCTAGAAAAAGCGAAATTCGACACATTCCTTGTTTGGGTATGCCAAAAGAAAAAATTGAGCTCGTGTATCTACGAATGTTCGCCACTGGCTCTCGCGATACGATAGAAACATCACGCGGACCATCACATCAGCGCATAACGTGTCCTTTTCAAAACAATTTTTAAGCGTTTCAATTGAATTTCGAAAAAAATATGTCATAACTTTCTTTACCTGAAATTCGACCAGCTACATTTTTTGATTCAACTTTTTTTCTCTATCGCGTTTAGGAACAAAGTTAGGCAAAGTTATTGGTGAAAAAACCTGTTTTTGGGACAGAAATAGTGATATCAGGGACGAAGCAACAGTTCGATTTTGGCCGATTTTGGATATGTTGTTTAGAGGGGGTGTATTACAATCCGGTGAAAAAAAATTTTGTGCTAATTTGACTAGACTATTTTTAGCTTCCCTCGTGTCAACTTACAGCCCTAAGAAATGAGCTGTTGAGTGGTTTTTAAATTTTTTCGCGTTTGTACGGCGCTCATCTTTTTTTCCAGTTCAGCTGGCATAGTTGAAATTTGGTGTGTAGGTTTAGGAGCTAAGGCGTTTTTAGCGTTTCAACCATCTGTTACAAAATCATCCCCCATCGTCTGAAATTTCGATGTAAATAATATGCTGGTTTCATTTTTGCCTACTAAGTTTTACGGATTTTTTTTTTTTGATCTGACGAGGTTCTATTAATTTTTATAATTTCACTCGAAAAATCATCTTCGAAAGTTCGTAATGTACGTAGCAATTTCGGAAGCATACTTTAGTGGCATAAATTCCCTTAATGATAATATCTGTTACATTATTTTATACGAAATTAAATCTTTATTAGTACAGTGATTTATTCAAAGCCTGCTGCGAGTACACGAATTTGGACGAACGTAGATGAGCTATCAAGCATGGCATCAACTTAAAAATTCAATTTCAACCTTCGTTCTTCGTATATATTCTCTACTTGTGCACACCTCGACAAATCTTGAAAGGTACAAAGTCAACGTATAGAGAAAGGGAGGCCAGGCCAACACGGGCCAAATATAAAATTCGATTCTTTACATACTTAGTACAAGGCATATAATACTCAGGACAAAGAGAGAGAAACGGATTAAACTGCCACCGCCTGTAGTTTTATAGTTATGGCGCGCGCGGCTTTTTAAACGCGAATTTCACAACGGTTGAAAACATTTCGTATTCCAGCATATTACGCTTTAGGAGATTTTCTTGTACTCGACTCTCGACTATGATACCAATAATTAATTCATCAACCGGCGGCGGCTTAACATCTGAAACGAGAATAATAAACATCCGGCCACGAAAATTCTGCCCATTATGGCGAGCTCCGCCCTAAGTACACTTTAGAACTTTCAAGCAAATTTAAACGGGTTACATCGACGAAATAATGGCGGAAATTTACTGAAAAATTAAAACCAAATGTATCTAGTAGTGTGGTGAGATTTTTATGATTTTTTTTTTCCTTCCTCAGCGTGGTTTTCTTTGCTAGGTATTTTTAAGTGTAATTTTTTCGCTCCATTATTTCGGTTTGTTTTTCATAGATTTTTTTATTTTTTTTTATTATTTTTTTTTTCGTGTATAGCTTGCTTGTCGATTTATTAAGGGAGAAATGAGAAAATTTTCACACTTGAAAAAAGATGTAAATTTTTTATTCGAACGTTGAAAGATGGAATTCGATGCTTTTCTTTGAAAAACACGAACGTCTAAAATGAAAATTTTTCAAAACAGGTATGACATGACTGTTTTTTAACAGTTTCTGTTCTTTCTGAAAAATTTGCATTTTTGGATTTACGTGTTTTTCAAAGAAAATCGTCGAATTCGTATAATGTTGATTATGTTCAATGGTTACACTGAGTACACGTTTGAAAAAGCGAATATGTGCTAATTTTTACCCAACATGTAGTAATCAAAAAATATGACGAATGTTGAGTGAAGATCATATTCTTGACTTGAATATTTCACCTTTCACTTCGTCAGAACTTTTTGAAAGCCCAAAAAGTAAATTTCATCATTAAACGTTGAGGAAATTTCAATTACCTTGTGCTTTTTCAACTGGAAGTAAAAATTCGAATTAAATTTCACAAACTCTTTCAAAAAAAAAAAAAAAAAAAAAAAAAAAAAAAAAAAAAAAAAAAAAGAAAAAAAAA
>FIZR01018155.1:0-24905 GCA_900060175.1 Ferrisia virgata
CCAAAATCGCTCCAATTCGGTCAATCAGCTCAGTTTGGCGGCGGATTAGATATATACGAGTGAACATAAATTTAAGTCAAAGTACAGTTTTGCCCTATTTTGGGGGAGGGGGTGCTGAGGGGTCAAAAACGCGAAATTGCCCCTTTTTGAGCGAATTCATAGAAAATCAAAAGTTGTATAGCATATCCAAAAACCAAGGTTCCAAGTCGATTAGGAGGGAGATATAGGGGGTTTTCCCCCTTTTCGACCCAGAAAAAATGGTTGCTCCTCCCCTATCTGGCCATCAAACTGAGCTAGGAAGTTGAAATTCGGTATGTACATTCAATTGCGACCCTAGATGCGCCTTTTGGGGGTCTCGACTTTTCAGGCCCCCCTTCACCCCTCACAGCTCTAAAAATGCGGTTTTTTGAGTTTGTTCCTCGCATAACTCCCCTTCAGATTGAGCTAGAATGTTGAAATTTGGTACGCGCATTTAGTAGGAGCCCTATATGTGCCTTTTGGGGGTCTCGACTTTTCAGTGTTATTTCATCTCGCCCTCCAATTTTTAAAGTTGGTTCCCCACATAGCTCCCCTTCAAATTGGGCTAGGAAGTTGAAATTGGGTGCGTACCACCAGTAAGGACCCCATTTCGACTTTTTAGCCTCATTGAACCCTTTCTGTCCTCAATTCTCACAATTGGAATGTGTTACGAAAATGAGGCTGAAAAAGTATCGCGAAGCGATGCTTTTTTTCATTTTTTTTTCCCGAACATTAAAATCATTTACTCCGTTCGATACCGACCAAAATCGTTCCAATTCGGTCAATTGGCTCAGTCTGAGGGTGGGCTTAGGTCAAAATTTAGTTTTGCCTCATTTTGGGGGTGGGGATGCTGAAAGGCCAAAAATGCAAAAATTGCCCTTTTTTTTAGCCAATTGATAGAGAACCAAAGGTTATATAACATATCCAAAAATCAACTTCCCAAGTCAATTAGAAGAGAGATATGGGAGTTTTACCCCTCTTTGACCTTAAAAATGGGGTTGTTCCTTCCCTATCGGCCAACCAAATTGAGCTAGCGAGTTGAAAGTTGAAATTTGTATGGACATTCAGTCAGAGCCCTGGATGTGCCTTTTGAGTCTTCTGACTTTGAAAAACTCCATTGCACCCCCTCACAGTCCCAAAAAGTGGGTTTTTGATCGGGTTCTCTCATTTTTCAAGTTTGTTTCGTACATAACTCCCCTCCAAATTTGGCTAGGAAGTTGAAATTCGGTATGTACATGTAGTACGGGGTCCTAGATGTGGTTTTTGGGATTTTTTGACTCTTTAGCTCCGCTGAATCCTTGCTACCCTGAAAGTTGATTAGGAAAAAAGCATCGCTTCAATTCTTGCGATTGTAATATGTCACGAAAATCAAGCTGAAAAAGCGTCGTTTGCGATGCTATTCTTTTTTTTTTGTTTTTTTTTTTTCGATCCACGCTAATAAACATGCAATGTACAGGTAGGTATACGTAGGTCTACCCTTGAATAATACGCGTTGCTCGTCGAAACAAGCTGATAGGTAGGTAGGTAGCTAAGCCAGATGGTAGGTATTTGGTGCTTATGAAGTGCAGTAATGAGTACTGAGTGGTACTGAGTACCGCGCAGCGTACATTTTCAACGAGAAAAGTACGAAGTACGGAACTAATTTCAATTTGAATTCAATTATCACCGATATTAATATAAATAAACTGACGTAAGCGAGGCGTAATGCCGTCATCACGAATGTCGCGTCGACGTCGTTTAAATTTAATTGAGCTTTTCCGGCCGCGGGTAGTGTATGGAAATGTACGGACAGATACGATATACGCTTACAAAGAAATAAAGGAAAGAGCAGCACTTCCAGAGCGAGTACAAGAGTACGTCTACGTATAGGTAGGTAGGTAGGTAGGTAGGTAGGTCTACATACGTAATTTGCTAACATAGCTAGAGCAACTGCATGCATCTGCAACTACAGGTAGAGCTAGGAATGCGGTATATTTTGGTTTTTTACATCACATACGCCGCACCGCGCCGATCGCCTTTTATAAAATAAAAAAAAAAAACAAAAACAAAAAACAAAAAACAACGTCGGCTACCAAAGCTGCTAAATTGCTTATGCCTTGCCCGCAAGTACATTTTGATACCAGTATTGACGAGGTAAGCAGAAGCAGAAGCGTATATTAAGCGAGTAAAGCGAGCAATAGTAGCACAATAAACGCAGTACACATCATGCACTACACACCACAGTCACGGTGGCGGGGCGAGTAGGCAATCTGTATTGAATTTCAGCGATGCCATTATGCTGCAAGGCATTTGCGTATACGTAGCTACGTGTATGTCTATGTAGTGTGTACAATGTATGCGCGCTATATTACGCTACAATGTACATACAGCGATTGTGCATGTACTCCTTTTGTACAAGATGGTGGTTGTCTTGTCGCTTCTCTAGCCTTCGTTCATACGTATCATCATCTTTAGTAATCGTAATCGTAATCGCACAACCAGTAACGCTAATACCCCTACGACTCTGCCGTGTGCTGCACACGTCCCGGTCTATACTGTCCATCACTCTACCTAGGTTGAACGTACGTAGGGTTCAGGCTCTCGACTTGTATCACGCTTCTTGGCCAATACATAGACCTACCACCAATATAACAATTGGTTATACCGAATTTCAGACCAGACTTTTGACGCTACCAAGTCGATACGTAGGTACATCATTTACGTGTCGATAAGATAGGTATAGGCGGTACGTAGCCATGTACGTAGTACGTACTAGGTAGAATCTACAAAAATTACAATACGGATAGAGAGCGCGAGTAGAACGGTACACGGTACAAAATACACGGTACAAGGTACAAGGTACAAGGTACAAGGTACAAGGTACAAGGTACATACTTCGCAGAGACACAAAGAAACGCATTTGTAGTATGTAAGGCGCACTCGCTGTCGCTGGCCGCAGGCTTTGCCGAACCAACTTACCATGCACAATTCGGCAAATGCTGGTGGCTTACGCCGATACGTTTGCTCGCGTTACATTGTTTCTCGTCTCATTTAATTTGTTCAATTATAGCGGTGCGCCCGGCTGGCCGGCTTCGCTCACAGCGGCGGCTCTACTACGGAAACAAAAAAAAAAAAAACACGCAGAAGAGCGGTGCGGTGCGGCGTGGCGTGAAAAGGGTTTCGTTCAATTTCGACGATTTTTTTAATTCTTAATTAGTTGTCCGGCGAAAATATCCATCAATTTCAATCAAGTGCGGTCGGGCCGTCGCACGGGTCAAACCAGTCAAAGTAATCGTGTAGATGGCACGGCAGGGCAGGGCACGATACGACATTGCGACGCGAGGCGCGCTAAATAGCCGACAACTGCGTACGTAGATGATTAAAATCGAGTCCTACGAGTGCATTACACGAGTACACCGGATAACGTACGCGTACTGCGTACTGCGTACTGCGTAGAACAAGCTACATACAAACAATACATACCACATACGGTATGTATTGTTTGTACGTAGGTGATAGGTGAAGCTTGGTTGCTTATGGTCCTTTCGAACGCCATTCATTGGCTGGATACACACTAGATTGGCACTTGTAGCCGTATGGGATACGTTGAAAGTGCCCCCACGACTACCAACCATCTACCATCCAGCATCCTACTACCGATTCATTTACCAAGCCAAATTTCAGCGTAACGGCCGTTTTACGTTAGTTGTACCCCAAAGTTGCGCAAGTTTCGCCCAAGGGGAGGTTTGAAAACCTGCGACGAAACATTTCGATTCCGGATCACCCCGAATCGTCTGTTTAACGAGACGAATGATCGAAGCATACATAGGTAGGAACTATTTTCGAACTAACGGCTGTAGGCTGCGTCGCCATAGCTAATGCACAACTGCACGCGAAGTGGAGCGGAGCTGAGAGCAGACAGAGCTACTGCCCTCGAGAGCCACAGCGCACGGCTTCGACATTAGCGTTACGTGATCGCTCGAATGAAATAACGAAAACGACGTACGTAGGTCTAGGTTAGGTTTATAGGTACCAAGGACTAGGGACTTAGGGACTTCGGTACCAGGGACTACATATATCAGGCAGTATAGTACACGCAGATACCCGGTCGCATCGCACACTCGGCCACTAGTCTGGTCTAAAATAATAGAAAAATACTCTTAAATAACACGATAACCTTAAAGCCAAACGAATACTACTGTACCTTGATGGGCGATGCAAAGCGATGATGGTAGCGGGTACTAATTAAAAAAACTAGTACGTTTGGTACGTTGTACGACGGTACGTAAGAATAGCGATACCACCACGTTTCGAACGACAAAATGAAATAAAAACCAAAAAATAAGAGAGAAACACAAATGATTTGAAAAACGAAGACGACGACGACGACAACAACAACAACACCAACAACACCAACACCAACAACAACAATGGTAATAACAATAAATAGACGGATAAACGAGTAAATAAAAATAAATAAATAAATAAATAAATAAAAGGCAGTAAGTAATACGATAACACAACGAATAACGGCTGTTTACACACCTCGCTACGTAAGGTACGCCAAGTCGCCAACTATAACAAGTATTACAAAGAACACGAGATTAAAATAGGTAGCAGTAGCATAATTTTAGTAAGAATACGAGATACGATATGCTATTGATTTCATTCTCATCGCATCGCATCGCATCGTACTCGACTCGCAGCTTCCCTGGACTTTTGGTTCGGTTGCGCAAAGGTTTTGCGCATATTCCGCTTTCTTTCATCTACTGCGTGTATGTGTATCATTAAAATAGTACGTAGGTACGTTTTTTACGTACAGAGTGCTGTGCTGTGCTGTACTGTGGCTGTGGCTGTGGCTGTGGCTGTGCTCTGCTGCGATATGCTGTACGATGGCCGACGGGCGACGGTGTACATTTACGAGCTTACCACTACGACCACCGGTAAGAGTGAGAGAGTACGACGAGAGCGAGAGTACGTTACGTACATTAAAATACACATATACACGCGGTCGGTTCATACAATCAAAACTGTACCCGACCACACACTACCGACCATCATTCGCACACGACCACGTTGTGCCCAGTGCCTCAGACTGCCTATACCCTGATACCCTGAATTAAATGCCAATGTACACGATACACAGCACAGCACAGCACAGCATACACAGTGTAACAATGGGCAGCGTGCAGCGTGGCTATTAAGTACTATGTAGACTCGAATGGCCAGCATTGGTGGTCGGAGTCAGCACAGTGTATACATCTGCATACTGCATACGTATATGTACCTAGAACCTCGCTACCTACCACTTACCATACCGTATACCTGTTACCTGTGTACCTAAAGCGTATAGATGGATACCGATGGTACGAACAACGTCGCCTCGAGGGCCTAAAGGATGGTGTGACTGGTGACGTCGGCGTGGCCGTCTCAGCCAGCAGCTAGGACTAACCGACTATACGCGGTCGGTGCGGTGGTATGGTTTGTAAATCGTAAACGACGATAACTAATACTACTACTACTACTACTACTACTACCGTACGTATTTAAAACTTAATAACAACGAATAATGGAAACGCTGTTTCAATTCAACCTATGCAGTACTACCCCCAGTCTGCGATAGTATGCCTGCCACGATGCCACCCACAGATACACGGTGTACCAAAATGCAAAGATTTCAAAAGCGATCTCTCAGGCATAGGCGCCAGACAGCGAGTGCCATGCATATGTCGTTCGTCATTCGTCATTCGGCACAATTATTAGCGCACAAACTTTACAGTTTCCACTACCCGCCTGAGTACATGTACCCTTCTGCGTAGGGTATGTACTCATGCACAGGTACATGAGCAACGTAACGTAGCCTATCTGTATACCTATTTACCTGAATCTAGATTGATTCTAAATATTCGCCTTACGACGAAATGCACTCATCGCGTATCGAAATTTCTCACTTCTTACAGTATTCGTACAGGTACAGGTACAGGTACAGGTACAGGTACAGGTACAGGTACAGGTAGTACGTTTGCGTAGAAATAATTCGCATTTACTCGGGTATATGCGTCAATTTTTTCGGTTGATACGCGGTACAAGTCGCCTTTTGGCTGCGCTTTCTTCGAATAGTACCATAGCGATATACTCAACAGTCACCAACGGACCACCCCTGCCCCCCCCAACCCGACAAATTTTTTTCGACAATTAGGCGCAAAAGAATTTTTTTTTTAATAAAAAAATTGAAAAATTCAATAAAAAATTAAAAAGTTAAAGAGCATTATTCATTAATATATTTAGAACGCATTCTTTTTTCGAATAAAAAAAATAAATAAATGATTTCTACACTTTATGTTAAAATGTCCAAGTTGAATAAATGTGAAAAGGTATTGGTGAGTTGGTGATGCGCGTTTTGCATGGAATGTCAAATGTTAACTCGAAGTAAGAAGAGTAATGGTAGATTTTATGATTTTATTTTAATTTCAGATAAAAGAACAATGAATTATTTTTGCATTAAAAGAATTGGTGAGAGGGGGTGTACATTTTTGATATGGATATGCTACATGTCCATCATTAGCCTGATTTTATGTCATATTGTCGATGAAAACCAGGCGGATGAGGGGAGAGGGATCGACAAAATCCATTTTGGGGTCCTAGAAGATCATTAAGACCCGAACGTTAAAATTATTTACTCCTTCAGTCAGTCGGCTCAGTATGGCGGCGGATTAGATATATCCGAGTGGAGATGACCTTGGGTCAAAATTTAGTTTTGCTCCATTGGGGGGGGAGAGGGGCGTTGAGGGACCGAAAATGCAAAAACCCCTTTTTTTTGAGCCAATTGATAGACAACTAAAAGTTGTATAACATATCCAAAAATCAACTTCCCAAGTCAATTAGGAGGAGAGATATGGGGGGTTTGCCTCTCTTTGACCCTGAAAAAGGGCAGTTTCTCCGCTATCGGCCCACCAAATTGAGCTAGGGAGTTAAAATTTGGTATGTACATTCAGTTGGAGCCCTAGATGTATCTTTTGAGTGTTCCGACTTTTTAGCTCCATTGCACCCCTTCACAGCCCAAAAAAGTGGGTTTTTTGAGTTTTGCGAGTTTCTTCCTCACATAGCTCCTCTCCAAATTAGGCTAGGAACTTGAAATTAGGTATGTACATTTAGTAGGTGCCCTAGATGTGTCTTTCGGGGGCTTCGACTTTTCAGCCCTCTTTCACTCCTTCCTACCCGCAATGCTGATTAGGAAATCTGGAACGCGCGATGCTTTTTTTTATTATTTTCTACCTTTTAAGAGCGGTTGGCAACGATCAGTTAGGTAGGTAGGTGTAACATTTCATCCTCATAGGTAATACAACCGTAATGTCAGCGAAAAAAGGCAAATTTCAGTAATACTGTCTGTGCTGACACGAATGCTGACCACCACCTCCTTCATCCACTCTAAACTGCAGTCGCTGAGAAGAAAATGAGGAAAGAAATAAGCAGTGCTCAAATGTTTTGAACTATACTTTTTTATTGTCTTTTCTGGGGGTGAGGTGGGGTGGGGGAGGGGAAAGGTAGACTGGATACACGTAAGAATGCGTACAATTACACCAATGCATAAAACTGGCTAACGTAAGAGCAACAAATCAATATTCTTTCAAACCTCTAAGTGTAGATGAAGCCTGAATTGATTTTGAAGGATTTAACGGCGGTTAAGCGAATTTGTAAAGCGTAAGATTTTATTTTCGATGAAATCAAAGTTCCATTCCATATTTCGTTAGAAATAGGAAGCAAGGCAAAAAATACGTACGACCTGTTTCGCGTAAATGTTATCGCGAGGATTGCCATTGCAGATAAATATACACTTTGATTGTTTACGTGATTGTACGTATGTATGTATCTGCGTCGAATGTACTTCGACCGATCTCTGAATGGCGTAAAACAGAAAACATCGATTGACAATGTTTTACACAGGATCAGGGACAGGAGTAGAGGGAGAGGGGGGGAGAAAAGACGGGAAATTCGTTTCCCTTCTCTTACTTGTTTCCTCGATTACCGAGTTAGGGATTTTTGAAACGAATTTACAAGTCGCCGCCGAAACAGCGTTCGACAGTTATAAAAACTGGAATAGTAAAATCTGCACACTGCGCGGTTTTAAATAAAAATACAAACGCGATTTATAAAAGTATAATAAAAAATTTTCTCCAAGTGAGCGATTTATATCTTATAAAATAAAGTGTGAAAAATAAAAATACTCGGTACAGATATGCAAACTGACCACCAGTCTTGTAATGGACAAAAACTTTTACTCGAAATACCTATAATACGGGTGTAGCTTGTCTATGAGAAACAGCTCAGTTGTGTCCGTTGGCCATTTCCAATTTTCCAGCACAATTTCAAGCTCGAAAATGTTGGACAAAACAATACGATCAATGAAAAACACTTGCAGGAATAGTTATCACAAACATACTACATATACATTTAAAAAACGAAAAAAAAAAAATTTTAAAAAGTTTAAAAAAAGATGCGTGAAAACGCGACGTCAAACGTAAAAACAGTAAACGTCTAGGAAGTGGGGCGTGTAACAGTAAGGACGGAATTGATGAAAATATCACATACGTTGCATTGTCTATATTTACCAGATCAAAATTCATACGAGAATTAATAAATATTCGGGAGATTCGAAGTTGAGGTTATTTTACAGTAGGTAGATAGCTAGGCACTACGTAGAACTGAAACGAAGTATGTCGAAAAATTCAGTTTGCGATCACGATACCAATGTTACGAAAGACAATAACGGAATATTTATTAGATAAGACATATACACCCGGGTAATTACTAGGTAATATAGGTACACGCAGTACATGTACCTGTGAAGTATGATGTACTTAGCTACCTAGTACCTAGAACTACCTACGATCTACTGTAACTTACAGCTGAAGTGCAGGTTAACCGAGTGGAAATCTGGCAAGCCGTAATACTTGAGAGTATACCTACGTTATGTACCGAAGTTAAAAAGAAGTCGGAGAAAAATAGAACAAAGTGAAACGAATATCATCATTACGACGAGTGGGTAAGAGTACGAGTCAGGCGTGAGATACCCTTTGTTCGTAGTTACGATCGTACCAATCGGCGGATACGGGATTGGTAGTATGGCGAATATTCAAAAATCGCGGACCGTATCGCAATAGCAACACGATAACCAATACGATAAATATAGCCAAGAAGAAAAGAGGCGGATAATATATATGAAACATGTTGTTTAGATGTCGCTTTCTTTTCGCTGTAATTCTAAATACTCTTCGGAAATTTGAGCTTGATACACGGGACGTTCGGGTTTAATCACCCATTCCAATTCTTTCAAGTCGAAAGGTACTTGTTCGGCTGGCGTTCTCACCCAAAACGGTAATATCCAGTAATTGCCTGCGAAACACAGAGAATACGTTGGTAAATCGTAACGAAATCGTAATTCAAACTCTCGGTACATCTATATCTAGTAGCTCCAGCTACTAGCCAGGGTACTAAGGTAGTAGGTACCTGTATACGTATCGATCCAGTAACTTTTGTGCTCCGAAAAACAGCAAAAGTAAACGTTTATTACGAGCAAGAATAACGCGAGGGCGAAACAAAATGCGAGCGTTATGTAGAAGAACGAATAATCGCTGGGCTCGTGGAATTGGTACAACGGATTCTCTTTGTATCTAAGATCGGCGTCTAAAGTTGACATTCTATCTGCAAAAATACAAAAATAATACCCGCCATACGTATCTTCTACATTATACTCGTATCATCAAACAGCGAGAAAATGTTATCGCACTCCAGCGTAGTAACCTACCTGTTTACAGGTTAATGCTGCGATGCGATTCTGCAGCATCTCTTCACCACCTGGTCCAAGAAAATCGATACGATCGCGACAAAATTAATAATTACAATAACAACGGAAATGGGAAACTGAAAAAAGCGCCGATAATAAATTTATTTGCTCGTCGATTGAAGGCACACCGAACACACCCAACCAAATAATGAAGCAGCTAGCAGCAACACGAACCTGATTCAATGTAAACTTAAACGTTACATTACATTCACAGTGTATGTGTATGGGTAAGTGTAATGTAAATAAACTATACAGGACGCCTACAGAGTACAAACCGACCAGGTGACCACACTAAGGTACAAGAAGAGAGCGCTGAGCGCAGCAAGTATCACTGTAACAGAAACGCAGAATCGGTCGCATCTGTGAAGGACAGGCAGAAAAGAATCTTCCTACGGTTCCAACTTTGTTCTTTTCAACCGCGTTCATAAAACTTCACTTCGTTCAATGAGCGGTTCCTGTTCGTTCTTCGTCTTCGTTCTCCGTTCTTTCCTGCCGTTCTCGTTCTCGTTCCCACTCTTTTTTTAGCCTAATTTTATACGTCATATTGCCAATCAAAACCCGCCTATTACAGTCTTACGACTAACAGCGGATGAGCCCGAGGGGGGGGGGATATAAACAAAATCTGTTTTAGGGTACTAAAAAATCATTAAAACGTTTTTTTTAGTCACGTCGGATATTTATTTTATTTTATTTTTTTTTTTTGAACATTAAAATCATTTACTCAGCTTAGTATCCACCAAAATCGCTCAAATCTGGCCAGTCCGTTCAGTTTGGCAGCGGATTAAATATATAGGAGTGGGAATTAACTTGGGCCAAAATTCAAGCATATCCCAATTTTAGAGAGGGAGCGCTGAGATGTCAAAAATGCAAAAATTGTCCCTTTGTAAGTCAATTGACAAAGAATCAAAAGTTGTATAATATAACCAAAAACCAACCTCCCAAGTCAATTAGGAGGGGAGATCCAAGAATTTTTCCACTTTTTGACCTTGAAAAAAGGCTATTCCTCCCCTATCTCCCCACCAAAATGAGCTAGGAAGTTGAAATTTGGTATGTTTATTTAGCTGGGACCCTAGATGTGCCTTTTGGGAGTTTCAACTTTTTAGCTCTATTGCAGCCTCTCACAACCCTAAAAAAATATAAACTGGTTTTAGGCAGGCGAAATTATGGCAAATACATTACAAAAAAATTAACTGAAGAACGAAGAACGTAAGAAAATTTTTGCGTTCTCGTTCCCGTGTTCTTCAAGAGTCTCAACTTGTTCGTTCTCGTTCTCGAGCGTTTTCGTTGTCGTTCCGTTCTTGCAACACTGGTACGTACATTATTATCTACCAGGGCTGCGAGAACGAACAAGGAGCAAGAATTGAACAATTCAATTACGAGAGAACGAACAAAAAATGAGTATGCTCAAAAGTAGAGAACGAAGTGAAGAACGAGAACGTTAAAATATCGAAATGTTCTCATTCCGTAAAAACTTTTTTTTTAGTTTTGTTACTTTTGTTCGATCTCACAATTTTAGTAAAGAGCTTACCATAGCTTCAAGGAAACGGAAATGAATGTTGTTCGGTTGATTGTTGTTGGTGTTAAAACCAATATATTCGAATACGAATAGTAAAATTACAAAAGTAGGGTTTTATCGTTTTGATGTCGAATCGATTATGCGTTATCTAATTCTTACGAAGATAGGTTATAGTCGATATGTAGTTTTTTTTTAGTATGTATTTGATCACCGTAAGTGCAACGTTACGTCGTTAAGTATGTACTTTGTAATCTCGTTTTGAAAGAGTGTCCTTTTCGCGTTTATAAACTTTAAGTCGAATTATAAAATATTCGCAAATAAAAATGTAGTTGGTTTTTATTACTACAATTGTTTTTTGAATTTTTGTTTCGATTACTAGTTAGTAATTTAATTTAGAATTCTGAATTTTATGAATTATTTACTCATTGTTGATTATAGATTATTTCTTCCATAGGTGACCGTGATTATTCCTCATATTTGTATCAGTTTTCTGAATAATATTAAGATTAATTTGAAAAAAAAATTATTTTCGTTCCTCGCATAGATATCTGTTTCCCTATGAGGTATTATTAGTTTCTGACTTTTTACTTTTTGAGTTCGTTTTTTATTTTCATTTTACCACATACTACTTAATAAAAAAGTTATTAATAAATATTAATAATAAAGTTTGATTTCAAAATTTATCATGATTTTTCCTTTTTTTATTTTCAATTTATTGCTTACCAATAAATAATTGTTACGTTAACTCCTTAGCTCTGTTTCCTTGTACAATAGTTAAAAAAGAAAAAAAAAGGAACGAACTATCGCGTTCCGATTGGAAAAACAATAGTTTGTAATGGAATGGGAACAAAGAACGGGAATGTGATGAGCAGGAACGAGAGTTGGAATGATCTAGGAACGAACGAATTGAATGGAACGCCAATTCATACGTTCTCGCAGCCTCGATATCTACATATATATATATGTACAGCAGTGCTGCAATCTGCTGTTAGAATCTGCAATTGCTACGGCTGCAATAAGAAGTAAGCACCAGGCTTCGCAGTTTGGCACGCCGCCACACGGTGTACAAAAATAATACAACATGTTACCCGCAACCCGCTACCCGCTGCCCGCATTCCATTCGCGTCTCATTGTTATCACATTCGCACTCGTACTTGTACCGAACTTATCATATCAATCGAGACATTCTCACTTAGTATTTTTCACTTTTCTGCCAGCCACCAGCCAGCTTGCGCGATATTTTTTATTTACACATCATCAGGATTACACGCGCCACTCCGGTGAAATCCGATACCTAATTCGAATCGAAATATGATCGCAGTTTGTGCCAAGTGCGGTAAATTGTTTTAAGTACAAAAACTTAGGTTCGTATAAGAACAGGCGTATTTGTGTACGTACCTAGCTAGACTAGACCACCGTACGACGCGCGGATGTAGGTAGCTCGATCTGAGGAAATCAGCTGACCGTCGTCGACTGTCGTTTTCAGCGGTTACCTGCTAGCGTATCTCGATTTGTATGTCTGTTCCTTCGTTGCAGGTAGAGAAGCGGTGCCGTGACGCCGCGATGAGATGAGCAACGAACAAATAAGAGGAAAAAGAACGATACCGGTAGAATATTGGAAACGAAGCGCGATACATCCGAGATTCCGGGAAGCGATTTAGAAAAGGAGAGCGTCGCGTCGTGTCGCGCCGGCCAAAGTGATAAAACACCGGCCAACAGGCGGACACGATGAAGGTACAAGTGCACAGCTTGAGTGGCAATCCAACCGCCGCTTGGGAAGTTTTATCGAAAACGCAGAAAGTCATCAAGATCAACGTCCCACCACCCAAGAGCAGTGCGCCAGAAAATATGGTAGGTAACTAGGTAGAGGATAATCGCGATACCGCTGATGGTAACGTTAGGTACTGCTACTACGTAGCTAGGTAGTAGGTACGCAGGTACGTAGGTAAATCGTATGATCGACTTTCGTTTTGATAACGTTCGCTTTCGCGTTCGTGTTCGCGTTCGCGTGTTTGCCCAGGTACGAGTGGTTTGCATGAGCGACACGCATTCTCTCACTTCACACTTGAAGTTCGACATCCCGGACGGCGACGTATTTATACACGCTGGCGACTTTACCAGATGCGGCGGCGAAGACGAGGTTACCAATTTCAACAGTTGGATAGGTGAATTATATCTACCCAGAACCTAGTGCTCAGACTGCCTACTCACTTATTCCTAACCTAACTATACGTTAAGATGTCTGTTCTCGCGTTTACTCATACGTACCATGTATTTGCACTCGCAGAAAAACTTCCTCACAAGCATAAGATCGTGATCGCCGGCAACCACGAATTAAGTTTCGATCCGACATTCACGCATCCGTTGAGCAACAGATCGGCCTTTCAACAAGGCTACGAAGTCGACGAGATACCTACGCTCGGATTGGCCAGAGAGGATTTGAAGCAAGCGGTGGAAAAGGACGATATCAGAAGCAAGCTAACAGGTTGTTTATACTTGCAAGATGCGCAAATAAACGTGTACGGAATCAAAATTTACGGCACACCGTGGTGAGTAATCGCGCAATGCGCTGTGCGCTATGCACCTGTGCACCTGTGCACGGGACTAGCGAGCGAGTTGCTGCTGGTACAGTGCACACTGAATCTCTACCTCTATCTGTGTATCTGTATCTGTATCCGTGTCGGTTTCGGTGTTTTATGTACGCCAGGCAACCGGAATTCTGTAAATGGGCATTCAATTTACCTCGCGGCCAACAATGTCTCAACAAATGGGATCTAATACCGGACGATACGGATATCTTGATCACGCATACTCCGCCTTTAGGCTTCGGAGATCTGTGCTGTACCGGAGTACGTGCCGGTTGCGTCGAGCTTCTATCCACCGTGCAACAACGAGTACTTCCCAAATATCACATATTCGGCCATATTCACGAAGGTGATCGCAATATCAACTAATCACTATTCAACCTTATCGTCGCCTTGTACCCCCCACCCCTTTTACTTCTACGCGTACTTCTGGCTGCCATCTAATACCGTTCTTCTTTTCCGCGTATTTGTCGCAGGTTACGGCGTATCGACCGATGGAAAAATTATTTACATCAACGCTTCCACTTGCAACATAAATTACCTACCGGTAAATCCGCCCATCGTGTTCGACGTTCCAATGGCACCGGGAGTAACCAAAAGCGACTTTTGAATTTTCAATTTTAATCGAATATTCGCGTATTCTCGTATTCTCGTCGTCATTTCTTTTACCTTCGTATTTTTCGGTCGATGACACAAGTCGCGATCGTGTAGCGTCCTTTCGTTTGCTGTTACCTACGTTTATTTATTTCTCCTCCTCCTCCCCCTCCTCTTCTTCCTCCTAGTCCTGTCATTCTGCGTAAAAAAAGCGCCCTTGTACGGAAAAAATTCCCATCAAAGATTTTTTTCATGGAATATGTCCGGTAGACGTCCCATAAGCAACATACCAAAAGTACCCATCGATAGTGATGGAGCGCGATCCATCCCCAAAAAATCGATATTTTCTCCATACCCCCATAAATAGCAGTTTTAACGTGACAAAAGTTGTATAAAAATTTGAAGCAGACTCAGTTTTTTCTACTGCTTTGCTTCTAAAAATTTTTTCGTAGATATGATAAAGGCGGCCAGGGTGAGTCCTCAAACAGGGGTGTTTTTCAGGTCACAGCGTAAATTGCGATAAAAAGGTGACGAAATTTCACGTTACGAATCATACTACGTACAAATGGTAATTTTCCTCATCCATACTACCCCTTCACCCCCTTCTCACAACATATGTCGGTTTTTTTTACGGTATTCTCCCTTAGAAATCGGACAATGCGTGTTGAATTATACGATAAGAAATTACAATAATACTAAGTTTTCGAACTTGCATTGCCCGGTTTCTAAGAGAAAGTACTGAAAAAAAAAACAACGTGTGTGTGTGTGTGTGTTGGGGAAGGAGGAGGGAGATGGGTAGTATGGATGAAGAAGATTGACATTTCTGAGGAAAAGGAACTTCTAGTATGTTGTTTGCGGACGTCTACCGGACATATTCCACGAAAAAATCTTTGATGGGAGTTTCTTCCGTATTGTTACGTAGGATGACTGGACTATCGCCCTCCCCATCCCCTTTCGCTAATTTTATACATACTTATAAGTGTACATATATTTTTTTTATTCGCGATTTTGTATCGTTGTCGTATCGTACATTACGACAATCGATTAATACCTGTACCTGTATAGCGTGTAAGCACATGCGCATTGCATCGCATCGCATCGCATAATTTATCGAAATAAAGCTGTTTTTTTTACGTACTTTGATGTACCCGTCAAACTAGCTAAGCCAAGTGAAAAATAAAACGACAACAATATCGTGCATAAAATGTACATAAATGCGTACGCCACAAGTGATAACACGACAATAAGTACTCAGGTATCTAGATCTAGCGTACACTTGGTATTGGTATCCCGGTACTGGTACTGGTACTGGTATTGGTGCATCGCAGAAGCGTATTCCGCTGCCGCCAGTTCAACTGTTGAGGTTTTTTTCTATTTGTTGTAAAGTGATATTGTTCGTTTCCGGCATACAAAAGAATAAATATACGATTCCGGCGAGTACGACGAACAGGTAAATAGAGAATGTGATCGCCATGCCGCAAGACGTCAGCAGAAATACCGCCGTTTTCACCACAATCAACATCACGAGAAAACAAACGAAATTACTCGCGCAAATACCGAATTCTTTCAAATTGGCCGGATAAAGCTGCAAAACGAGCAAAAGCGTAAAATACATACATTATAGGAGGCTTGTGCGGCGTATACAGCCGAAGTAAATTCTGGCGCTGTGACAACGTGGTCTCAAATTTCACCATTTATTAAAACCATTAACTGTTCTAAAGGGGGAGGAGGGAGGGGGAGAAGTGGAAAATCGCTCATGTTGACGTAACTAAGGATGGCTCAAAGGAGAGGTAACTTTTTTTTTTTTTTTTTGATAAAATGCCGAGTGTAAGGCGAGTGAAATAGAGCTAAACAGTCGATACGACCAAAAATCACTTTTCGGACCTATACTAAATGAGCATATAAAATTACAACTTTCCAGCACAATTTGGAGGAGAGCTACGCGACGAACAAACTCAAAACACGAGAAAAGCCGAGCAAAACAACAACAATTCTGAACTGCAAGGGGACGCAACGGGTCTACAAAAGTCGAAACCCTCAAAGGCACATCATCTGTGGCCCCTACCAAGTGTAGATACCAAAATTACCGAACTTTAACTTTCTAGCACAATTTGGCGGGGAGATAGGGGAAGAACAGCCCTTTTCCAAGGTTAAAAAGAGGAAGGGGAAACCCTCCTATCTTGCCTTCTAATTGACCCGAGAGACCTATTTTTTGGATATGTTATACATTTTTCGATTCTCTATCGATCGATTGGCTCAAAAGGGGAACAATTTTTGCGTTTTTGGCACCTCAACATCTCCTCTCTCGAAGTTTGGCAAAACTGAAGTTTGACCCAACATCAACATCGTCCACACTCATATCCGCCGCCAAATGAGCCGACTGACTGAATTGGAGCGATTTTGGTCGGTATCGAGCAGAACAAATGATTACTGTCGGGAGGTGGGAGGGAGAGATAATAAAAAAATTAAAATAAATATCTGACACGGCTAAAAATGGTCGTAATGGTCTTTTAGGATCGCAAAACGGATTTCGTCGATACTTTGCCCCTTCCGCCGTCATCTGCCGTAGGTCGATAGACTGCAATAGCCTGGTTTTCATCGACAATATGCGCATAGAAAATCGGGCTAAAAAACATTGTTCTTTGGTTTGGTCTTGATTCGCCGTAATATTCGCAATAATAACGAATGAAAATCCACCTCAAGGCATGGGTAGGGACAGCTGAAGGGGAGGGGGGACGGTGGGGAGATGTGCTGTAGGTATAACTAAGTTGCCAGCGAAACACCAATTAAGTACGTACGTAAACAAAACCGAACGTAAAGCAGACAAGTGTAAGTAGACTGTAATAAGAAGGCAATAAGGTACATTTGCGAGATTGCAATTTGCGGATTGTCTGCTGCGTTTGAAAAAGTGTACGCTGCTTAGTACGGTGCGTTACGAAAGTAAAAAAAAAAAATCCATCTAAGCTTTTGTAGCCGCTTACACGTGCAGGAGAAGAGAGAGACAAGAGCGGAATTACACATAAATGTACATACGAGTAGCGTGCGCGTGCATTCCTCACCTCGCCGACCATTATCCACGGTATGGGTGAGACGCCGACGTACAGGAAGGCGATGTAGGCGCCTATGAAAAACACCACGTAAACGTCGGCCGCCCGATACACGCTTTTGCAGAGGACGACGGCGCAAATGGACACGAGCGCGGCGCCGGCCGACCAAAAGTACAGCTTCCTTCGGCTGGTGAGCTTGACCAGCGCGCAGGCGACCAACGTGGCCAGCAGTCGCACCGTATCGACGACAATGACGGACGAAGACGCGTCCAAGGAGCCGAGTCCGGCGTCGTGCGCGTCGCCGTCGGCTGCGGCCGCTTCCAGCAACGTGACCGCGTAGAAGACGATCACGTTCAATCCGGAGCCCTGCTGCACGACGAACAGCACGTTGAGTACGAAAAACGATTTACGAAACGCTTTGGACGAAATTTCTCGCGTAATATTGCGAATACTGTAGCCGGCGCGACGATCGTAGTCGGCGACGGCGTTCGCCAGCGAATCCAACTCGCGCTGGCTGGTCGGCGATTCGTTTCGCAGCCGCAACAGAACGCTGCTGGCGGTTTGTACGCGTCCGTTGAGCAGCAGCCAGGTGGGCGACTCGCAAGCGAAGGTTAGCACGGCGGCCAAGGCGGCCGCCGACAGTACGGCGTTCGTTCGTAGCGCCGTTGTCGGCTCGAAAAACACGCCTTGAGCGTGACTACTGAGAATGCCGACCGCCACTCCGAGGCTGATTTGTACGGCGATCAAGCCGCGAAAACGAGCCTCGGCTATTTCGCCGACGTAGACGGACGTCACCACCGAATGGCTTCCGGCGCTCAGTCCTATCAGCGCGCATCCGCACACCAAACTCCAGACTTGGGCGTCGACGTCGACGTCGACGTCGGTGCCGGTGCCGGTGCCGGCGTCGGCGCAGCACCGACGCCGATACCAGTACCACCAAATCGTCGACCATCCGCACGTCCAACTCACGTACATGCCCACCTGAACCATTCGTCGGCCGTAAAGTCGCATGCAAACGCTGCCGGTTACGACGCCCACCAACATCCACAGTACCACGCTGCTCGCTGCAAAATTCAAAATTTCACTTTCGCATTAGGCGTAGATAAAAAATCGATTCCTGTCGCCCCACCCCCACCTCCCGAATAGATGCGTTGCAAATCTACCGCCAACACCTACCGATTCGCGATTCGAAGGCCTTATCCGCAAGCGTAGCGTGAGCGTCCGCTCGATCGACTGCGGCCAAATTTCTTCGCGACAAGGTAGCGGAAAATGCGGTCGTCATTCCGAACGTAATCGAACCTATAACAGCGCCCAATGCTGCCAACAGCTAAGTTACAATTAACACGAGGGTAGCAGGGGTAGAAGCGCAGCCGGCTAGCACTATACGCTGCAGTACACGTACCTGCCTTACGAGCGCGGTGCGATCCCATTTCGTGGTCGTTTTGTCGCCGCAGTTGTCGCCGTCGCGCCGCAAATCACTACTGGAACACGAGCGCGGCGATATTTTAATCGTGTCGCAATCACGGCCGCTGTGCTCGCTATTCTCGGGCTCGGCCATAAAACGTACGCTTTCCATTTCGCCGCCGTTTTCCCCACCCACACACCAACACTACGCCGCTGAATTGTCGCAATAGCGTGCAACACGGGTCCACTCAAATGTCCAAGCTCAACTACGACACGCGCACCACTTATTATATACGCTAGGTACACGCTGTCAGTATATGTGTGTATGTAGGTCTAGGTCTAGGTCTAGGTCTAGGTCAAGGTCTAGGTCTAGGTATAGATACAGCAAGCACGGTCTGTACCGCGTACCTAAGCAATATGCACTGTGCGATCGATACAAATTGCGAAATTGACAATGTACACTGACTGTGATCCGGTACCTTACCTATCTAGACGCCTACTACCATGCATATTACAGAGTCGATCGAAATTACAGCACAATGTACGGTACGTACATCCAGATAATTCTACGACCTATACCTATACCTATTACCTATTACCTATTACCTAGGTACGCGAAAATTCACACGAAACTAACGAAAAAACGAATTTGCAAACATTAGCGTAAGGCTCTATACATATATATATGTAGCTGCAGTCGTCTTCGAGACCAGAGGTACGCGCACTATACCAACGATACGCCGATGATAATTGTGTAACACGCGTCGAACAGCGACGAAAAACAAATAGGAAATACCTGTTTATTTGAGCGGTACCTCGGATCTATGCGCTGTAAGAGCTAAGCATCGCATCGCAATGTAAAGTAAACTACGAGTATGAAAACGAAATAACGATACGATAATACGTATCGTATCGTTATTACATGCCCAACTGCCTACCAATACATGCGATACATATTTTGTGAACTAGTGATCCTTGATAAGTTCTGGAGGAACGATTAAAAAAAAAAAAAACAACAACAACAACAGCAGCAGCAGCAGCAGCGGTAGTAACAGTAACAGCAAAAAAGAACGAATTAGATAGTAAGACGTATGTATAGAACTTGAACTGAATCGTAGTTTAGGTATTAGGTATAGGTAGAGAGAGGTAGAGGTATGGGCTAGCTAGCTAGCTACCTGCTGCTACTACCGGCTGATATGTACTTTTACTTATGTCATAGGTTAGGTTAGCTTAGCTAGCCAACATTCGAATTCTAACTTATGGCTAGGCAGTAGGTAGAGGTAGCGAAGCGGAATAGATAAGCGACGATACGTACGTAGTATTTGATAAACCAAACAGAGTTACCTTTCGTATTACGACTACAGTTTTTTATGTACTACGTGTGCATACGCATACGCATACTAACTAACTAGGTAATACATGTATATCTATATACGTGTACATAGCTAATATGTAGCTCGTAGCTGTACTTATCGAGGTATACTTAGCTTGATTGGTAGGTGGGTGCTAGTGCTAGGTAAGTATACCAGCCAAGTACTATGTCTACGATTCTAAATATGTAGCTAGGAACTAGCGTAGATTATACGTATTTATTTTCAAGGTTTTGAAGTCTATTACGTTAACTTGGCTTCACTTTCGCTGCGTTCAGTCTTCAGTTTTTTAATTCTTCGACTTGTAATCATCCAATACTGGTACCTACCCTGCGGGTAGATTGGAAAAATTTTTCCATCCGGCACGTTCGTTCAAACATATACATAATGTACTTGACTACTTATCATGTACTACGAAGGTACTTTGGGTTGTAAGACGCGTAGTATCTAATACCGATACTGCAGCCTGTATTTGCGCAACAAGATGCTGGACTTACTATTAAATATATCGTTTCGAAAACAAGCACCTCGATGCGATGCATTGCGTACGCAAGTTGCAATAAGTTGACGAGAAAAAAGAAATGTAAAATGTCACGTTTTCAGAAAATGACTCCAGCCCTACGACATATCCATGGCGAAATTGAGGGCAGGAAGCGTTCAATGGGGCTAAAAACTCGAAATCCCCCAAAAGGCACATCTAAGGTCCCTACTGACGGTACATACCTAATTTCAACTTCCTAGCCCAATTTGGACGGGGAGTTATGCGAAGAGCAAACTCAAAAAATTCCAAAAATGAGAATAAACGACCAAAAACCCACTTTTTTGGGCGATGTGAGCAGGTGTAATGGGAGCTAAAAAGTTGAAATCCCGAAAAGGCACATCTAAGGCCTTAACTGAATGTACATACTGAACTTTTACTTTCTAGCTCAATTTGGTGGAGAGATAGGAGAGGAGCAGCCCTTTTTTAGGCTCAAAAAAATGGGAAAACGCCCGCATGTCCCCTCTTTATTGACTTAGGAGGTTGATTTTTGGATGTGCTATACAACATTTGATTCTCTATCAATTAGCTTAAAAAGGGGGCAATTTTTGTGTTTTCAACCCCTCAGCACCCCCTCCCCTCAAAATGGGGCAAAAGTGAATTTTGACCCAAATTTATTTGCATTCGTATATATCTAATGGCGCCGCCAAACTGAACCGATTGACCAAATTGGATTAAGCTCGGAAAAAAAAATAAAAAAAAATACCTGACATGGCTAAAAATCGTCTTAATGGTCTTGTAGGACTCCAAAACGGATTTTGTTGATCCCCCTTCCTTCCTTATCCGCCGTTGGTCGATAGGCTGTAATAGCCTGGTTTCCATCGATAATATGACATAGAAAATCAGGCTAAAAAAAACATATCAGTCATGGTTTTCCTGTTCTCCACGTCGCTAATTCGTCGTACAGATTTTGAATGCATCTCTCGCAATAACGAATTGCCATGGATCGGAGTATAAATTTGAAAAGAAAGTTTTGATTAATCTCTTCGTCATCGTCGCATAAAAATTGACGGTGAAAAAGGGTTTCCATGGAAATGTATTACGATTACCCATATTATCGTTAAATTCGAAAAAAATCGAAACAAGATTCCCTTTTCGGGGCTGTAGAAGGGGTCTATTTGGACAAGAAGGGCGGACCTGTATGTTGTAAAAATGTTTTTTTTGGACTTGTAATGGGATGGGTTAGAGGTGGCGAGTCGAGACCCCCAAAAAGCACACCCTGAGCATTACTGTCAACAACCTAACAGGTTTCAATCCTCTTGTAGGTAAATTAGTACGAGCTGTACAGACGAGCAATTGTCGAAATATTCGTAAAACGGTCCAAATGGACCTGTTTCTTAAGCTGTAATCGACGTAGATAATTTATTTTTGAATATGTCCTATATATTGGTGGTGAAATTTTTTCTCTTTTCGTTTTCTCAACTCTACGTATAAACCTGTCGCTATCGCATCGTCGTACAATATACACGTCGTAGTCGTACGTATACGTATAGTCGATCGTGATCGTATTTCAGTTTGCACTTCTTGACAAACTGTCTTTCTCGATGGCACAGCTATCGCTTTTAGCTCAACTTTTACGACGACTAAGTATTATTATCGCGTATGCATTGTATAAGGAAAAGGCTTACACGTTTTCGTGATGTTCGATTCTAAAGCAGGTAGGTGATTTTAATTTTACATACGTACAATTCGGTATGTATTTCCGTCGGTAGTATTGGCATTATTTCGAAATCGATAAGTCTGTACGTAGGTGGTATAGCCCTGCAGTAAGATGCACTATGCACTATGCACTATGCACTATGCACTATGTACTATGTACTATGTACTCGCATATTGTATAGTCACCGTATCTACTTTTACACGCGTGAATGTAATGTGAATCGGTACGCGCTTGCCGAGCTTTGAGCGCCTGTACGTAAATCGAAAATGAACGATAAATATTACCGATGCGATTTGGCCGATAAAGTAAATAATATTCGTACATTTATCCGTATGTTGTGCTGGTAAGTGTGATACATATGTAGGTATACATACATAAAGGTAGATTAGGTACATAAGTAGATAATCGCGAATAGCTATCGAGCATCAAACAAGTAAAGAGGTATCAAATGCAAATTGAAAGGTCGAGGTACACTTCTACGCACACGCACACACACACACACACACACACACACACTACTACACAGAGAATTGCACATTACGAAATTTTCAAGTGCCGCGCTTATCTAGGGTTCTGCGTAGCTGTGTTGAACGCATAAGTAGGGTTCGTCGCGTCGCGTCGTCGATATACGAGAATAGTTTTATCGAATATAATTCCTCGCATAGCTATCTGTCTATCTATCTACCTACCTTGCTAGCTAGTAACCGCTTACTGTATGTGTATATAGCAAACGAGCGTTAAGTGCTTAAAAATCGAAAATCATAACAAGCGTAGACGGTATAATTGTGATGAAGCACTTGCGCGAACTTGATATCATCGACAAAGCTTATCTCTTCCGTTACTACGTCCCATCTCACCGAGTATTTTTATCGTCGACGTACAAATACGTAAATTTTATTTCAACATATCACAAAAATATTAAAACTAGATAGATAGGTACCTACCACTAAGGAAATTTAAAAATATCAGAACTAGATAGAGATAGGCATAAGGAAAATAAAAAATAGGTGATGAGATTATTCGAATTTCAACAAATTACAAAAATATTAAAACTAGGTATAGTTTTTTGGAAAATTAAAAATAAGGTAATGAGATTTTTAGAATTTCAACAAATCGCAAAAAAATTAAAACTAGATAGATAGGACCTTGTAAGGAAAATTAAAAATAAGGTAATGATATTTTTAGAATTTCAACAAATCACAAAAAAATTAAAACTAGATAGATAGGACCCTATAAGGAAAGTTGAAAATAAGGTAAGGATATTTTTTAAATTACAAGGAATCCCAAAAATATTAAAACTAGATAGAGATAGGTATGAGAAAACAAAAAGAAATAAAAATGAGTTGAGTTAGGAACTACACTTTATGATAAATTAAATCAATTTTTCGATTTTTTTTCATCGCAAAGCAATCAATTACTTGATCTAGAAAAGTTTGATCAGACACGTTTGACTTGATTAAGGATTTTTCAATCGAGATTATTGCCAGGTTTGACAATCTTTGATTTGTCATAGAACTTCTTAAATATGTTTTAATGCGTTTCAGTGTGCTCATACTTCTCTCTGAAGAAGCTGTAGTTACAGGTATAGTTAAAATCAGTTCCAAAAGCTTTGTAAGTTCCTGCAGGCAAGTTCCTAACTGGTTATGAACAATATACTTCAAAAGTTCTTGAGGTTTCATGTATTTATCCGGACTACGATAAATGAACTTCAGTTCGCTACAAAGCCTTTCGGAATCAAAAAAGGGATAGTTCGCTAACAAAACGTTCATTGCCGACTGCGGAAAAGTATCTTTATAGTTTTCAAATTTCGTTGGATCCAATAAACTTGAAAATTCCATTTGATGGAAATCACCGAATCTAACCTCCATCTGGTTGATAATGGAGTCTACAATTTCATAGCTGATTCTACGTAATCTTGATATTTCTACCTCACTATAGTACTCCACATTAGCATCCATTTCAATGTCACCATCAACATCTTCATTTTCTCCCAAGTGGATTCTATTCAGGAACTCCGATGCTTGACCAACACAGGCATTAACAAAATCTTCATTTCTTCTATTTGAAAGATACGTTTTGCAATTTTGTACTTCTGTGATGCACTGAGTAACATCCGAACTCTTGATTTGTAAAATATCATAAAGAACATCTGTAGAAGAGAATATTTCGCCATAAAAATGAATAAGATACACGAATTTTGGATTAGATAGAACTCTGAGTATAGAATTCGCCAAAGCAATTGAATTTGGGTCCCATTCATCATTTTCATCATTAATAATATGCTGTAGCGCCGCGAACAGTTCAAAAAAGTGATATTTGATTGTAGCAACTCCTCTCGAATTGTAATTCC
>FIZR01018163.1:0-14750 GCA_900060175.1 Ferrisia virgata
GACCCACTAAATCTAGATACCAATTTTCAATATCCTAGCTCAATTGAGGGGGGGGGGGTGCAAGGAACAAACCCAAAAATGAAAGTAAAAAACACTAAAAAACTACGTATTTAGGGCTTAACGGTGTACAATGAATCTGAAAAGTTGGAACCCTCAAAAGGCACATTATGACCCTTACTAAGTCCACATACCAAATTTCAACTTCTTAGCTCAAATTGGAGGGAAGATGGGGGAGGGACAGCCCTTTTTCAAGGTCAAAAAAGAGGGGAATTCTCATAGCTTCCCTCCTAATTAACCTAAAGAGGCTGATTTCTGGATATGTTATGCAACTTTGGATTGTCTATCAATTGGATCAAAAAAAGGTCAATTTTTGCATTTTTAGCCCCTTCGCACCCCCTCCCCCAAATTGGGGTATAACTGAATTTTGACCCAAAGCCGCCCCTACTCACATATATATATATATATATATAAAATCTTCCACCAAATTCAGTCTATTGACCGAATTAGAGCGATTTTGGTCAGTATCGAGCAGAGTAAATGATTTTAGTCTTCGGAAAAATAATAAATGAAAATCTGACATCGCCAAAAATGGTCGTAATGGTTTCCAAGACGGATTTTGTAGGTATTCCCTCCTCATCGGCCACAGGTCGATAAACTTTTATAACCTCGTTTTCATATCTTACCATTTCAAATTTTTGAAATCAACTGGTTTTCATCCAAAAAAAAAAAGGTAAGAATTGAATTTTCAAAATTTCAATAAAATAATTACGAGAAGCGTCTAGATCGAAGCACTTGAAGGAACTAAACATGAATTTCAGGTTATTTTTTTTTTATTAAATACCTTTTCCTTGTCGTTGGAAAAATTATTATAAATCAAGAGTACAAATATTTACCTGAGACTTTTGTGCATTAAACTTAGGGCAATACTATTGATCGCTTCGGTATGCTGAATCACCATATTAAATCCATACTATAATCGTAAAAGCAAAAACAATCCATTAATAAACGAATGACAATATTTTACAAACAATGGTTATTTCATAGTACTCGTATTACACACGGAATAGAAATATCCGCAATTTTCTGCATCAATGAATTCAACAGCAACAAGAGCAAGATAGTAGGTTGAACTGTTAACGAGAACAATTTTCATTCTCAACATAATTCGATGATCGAGAATACTCCCAACAAGTAAATATTTTATTAATTACTTCGTAGGATTAGGAACTTGGAAAGTAATTTTTAATAGAGGTACGTCGTAGGTTTTAGATTCATAATTCTAGATCATTGTTTTTTTTTCTAAGAAAATGAAAATAATACCTATAAGCTATTGTAGCAGTCAATCTACTCTCCAAGACAAATAAGTAACCATGAATGAACGTTTACTGATTTTTTATTTTTCTATTTCAGAAGGTAATCGTCTTCACGATATTTTAGCAAAAAGTAAAATGCATACGTAGCCAGGTCGAGAGGCATGCATAGTTGTTTTCATTTTTATAATTTACGCTTTTCAAATATCAAAATACGCGTCAGCACTTCGAATAATTTTTATCTAAATTAATCTTCGATTCAAGGGCATCTAACATCACAATTTATTAATTTATTAAAAAATTACCTTGGATAATTTGCATACGAAAAATCAACTAAGGTACATCGAATTTTCAACCTGGTAACTCAGTGCAACTAAAATTCAAGTTATTAAAACGGTACCTACATTTTTTTCTCCAAATGTTTTCACTCGAAGGGCTATTCAATGATTTGAATATTAACATACAAATTCTAAGCGGTCAATTACATGGTATATTTTTCGAAGTGGTGTAGCCTTAGAAAAGGATGAATAATCATTTAGCAATCGACTCGAACATAAAATACATACATCACATTCACCAGTTAATGTATCAATATTTACATAGTAATGATTCAGATATGTATGCGAATTATCGCTATACCTAAACAGCGTATTCGCCGCAGTTGAAATCCACACTTTATCGAATAACACCTCTTCAAATAAGTACGTAAGTGCATGAAAAAAAGATGAGTAAATTAAATGTTTTTCTTTTCTTTTTTATTGCATTCAACAAACACTAATATTGTTCATGTTCTACTTTGATGAAAAATTTCGGATCTTTTCTCTTCTCGTGGTTTGTGAAATTCTCACATTTACGAAAAAAAAAAAAAATACGTAATTACTGGGTTAAATTACGATTAAAAGGAAAACAAGCGAATAAACGCCAAACTATACGTACTTTATTATTCATAATAGCTCTTAAGCACATGATGCAAACATGAATGTCATCTTTAGTATCACCCATGTTTAATTTAGCAGCATGTCGTGATTGTCTTCTTATACTTGGACTACCTAGAATATCTAATGACGGTCTCGATGAATTTACAGCGTGCGAGGTGCTATTTCCAACTCCTACTATTGCACCCATGCAAGAAGATGTCCCAGAGGTACCTGATATTTGAAAAATACACCAATTTAGAATACATGGCAAATGTAGCCTACGAAATTTACCTCTTGTGATGATCATAGTTGCTCGTTTTGCAAGTTATTTTTCTTATATTTAATAAAAATTTCAAATTAAAAAAAAACTTTACCAGTACATGAGGAGCTACGATTTTTTTTTTACATATATAATACCACTTTTTATTTATCAATTTCCCAGCTATCTAAGCTAGAAATTTCAAATCACCAGCTTACTAGGTACCGACTACCTACGGTCAAGATACATGATTCGATGCAGTGAAAAAACACAAATTTCTTATTAAAAAATAGTTATGAAGGTGTATTCGTGCTAGAAAATTTAATGTGTTCGTAATGTGTAGGGACAGATGGGAGCTATCGTACCTACCAGAATTTTTTCAAATTTTTTTAGCCCTATAGGAGGGTAGAAAGGAACAAAAGAAAATTTTCAAGCTTTATTACGAAAAAACCAAAAACGTACGTAATTTTTTTTTTTAAATGCGCATATCTAAGTGAGCTTTTACTCCCAGAATATTTATTCTTGCATTTTGAGAAGTAATCATGTCAAAAATTGCGACAAACCCTAAAAAATGTGGATATTTTGAAATTTTTTTCATTAAAATTGACTTGCAGTTAAATAAAATCGCTATAAATGAAAGGAGCACATCGGGAAACTTTCGTATCCCAAATTTTGATCGAGTGAGTTCATTTATAGACATTTTGTGAATTTTTAAAAACACGAAAAACTGAAATAACATATAAAAGGCAGGTGCTCGCAGCTTTCCTACAAACTACTCGAATAAAAGAAACTAATCTCGAATTTGTGCTCAGTGGTTCAGATGACCCCAATCTTCACACTTTATGCAATAATTTTACGAGAACATTGAATTTTTTTTTAAGGATTTTTTTTTTCAAGTCGAATCTATATTGGCATTAAGAAATTGGAGCAAAAAAATCTAAAATTCAGAATTTTTGCAAAATTTATGAAATGCAGTAACACGAAACGTTCTTAAAAAATTTAATAACATGATCGCCACCGAAACTGAAGATGGGTCAAAATTTAGAGAAAGTGGTTTGATTTCATTTATTCTACCACTAAAAGAAAAACGTGCAGGTACTTTTGCTCATGTAGGGAGGGAAATTAAGTGCATTTACATTTAAAAATTGAAGAGAGTGTAATAGTCTGAGAGAAGCGAGACAGTAAAAATTTTGCACAATACGAAGAGCGATAGGTCAAAAATAAGCATTCTACGGAATTCTGAGATCTAAAATTGACGTTTTAAATTAAAATTTGAGGGGTTCAAGTTCTCTTCACCTATCTATTTACACCGATAATTGTCACAAAAAAGAGTAGGAAAATTTTGAAGGTGAAATATGGAATAATAAAATCGTCGATAAATAACATGCCTTTGCATCCACGCTTCTCACCAATCATGAGAGCTCGAAAAATGGAAAAAAATTACGAATTTCATTCATGTCACACAAAAATACGAAATAAGCACGAAATTTGAGCCAAATTTTCAAAAAATTACGAGATTTCATTATTCTGATGGTAAATTTTGGTCTTTGCTGGAGAACTTGTGATTTAAATTTGTGGTACGTAGATTTAAGATATGCCTTTTGGAGGATTTCAACATTTCAGCCTCATTGCACCCCTTCACAACCTCGAAAAGGTTTTTCCTTGGTCGGTTTTTCTTATTTTTTTATTTGTTCATCGCATATCTTCTCCCCTCCCAAATTAAGCTTACGAAGTTAAAATTTGGTATGTAGATTTAGTATAGGTCTTACATGTGCCTTTGGTGGTGTCAACTATTGAGCCCCATTCAACCCCCACTGCCCCTACCACTGATTAGGAAATTCAATTCGCGAAGTGATGCTTTTTTTCTAATTTCAGCAGGAACTCTTGGTATCTTGACTTTTCAAAATCAGTCATACAATTTGTAAAAAAAAAAAAGTTAAATAATAATTATTTGTCCCTATTTATCAGTAATTTTATCCAAAATTATCCAAAATTAATCCACAAATCTTGTTGTTTTGAAATAAAGAAATATAATTTTCCAAATGTCTCAAACTACTTTGATAGATAATTTCATTTCAAATAACGAAACTATCATAAAAATAAACTATGTATTTTAAATTATTCACAGCTTAACTCTATTTGTACTGAAATATTTTGCATTACTTTTTCAAAATTTTGCGAAATCCACTGAAAGCATTCCCCTAAAAAATTTAAATGTATCAAGAAATAAAATTGATATCGGTGTAAGATGTTCTAGAAAATCGCATACTCGTACGTGGCACTGGTTAACTATTTACCTACGAGAAACATGCTTCAATTTTATTGGAAAAATTAGTAGGCATTAGGCGGTACATACGATAGGTAATGGGTAGAATTAACAAGTTCAGTATGCATACGAACAACGAACAAAGGTCATGACGAACCAATACCAGTAATGAACTCATAAAGCGACCAGATCCTCAATTCAATGCACCTATAAAACTTCTTACATATCATAGATTGAAATACTCGTAGGTATACCATATTTTTTGAAACGATTGAACTTCATAATGTTGGACAATTTGTACTTAATCGAAAATTAAATATACGAATATATTATGTGATTATTTAATAACCTTGTCGTGTTCGACCGAACAAAATGTAATCACTTTTATTGAAAACGAGCAAGAAACAAAAACATGTGTTAATTTTTATCGCCTTAAAAAGCATATGTTTTGACGAATTCTGTGAGCGCACTTACGAGTAAAACTTCGATATTACACGCCTGTACTTATACGTAGACGTAGGTACAAACGTCTACATACATCATACATACACACATACGTACGTACGTACACGTATGTAATGAACATACGTATTACGTAGAAGACGTGCAGATGAAACGAGTACATACTACGTACATAATAAGCATGTTACATATGTAGGTATAGGTAGGTAGGTAGGTAGGTATATACATTAAAACGTCGAAACAAACACGCCTCATAAACCTCACAGTAACCTATTCCTTACTCGATAAATATCTCCACACAAATCATATAATAATTAATAAAAAAAAAAAAAAAAATTAACGCGACGTAACGATGAATTATGACATTGATTTTACGAGCAATTTAAAAAAAAAAGGTTCGTTGATTACATTTACAAAAATCAAAAACCAACATCAATAAACTACCGAACACTGTACATATGTATTATGTACCTAGCCTAGCTACCTATTGTAATGTATCTGTAAGTATGTGTAATGTGTACACATGAGACATGACACATAACTTCGCCAAACTTTAAAAAGGTGTACAGAAATAGATAGGTAGAGGTACTATACTTTATCAAATAATATTTTAGCGTCTAAAAATAAAAAGGTAAGTATTATCTGTGTTATAGAATTTATTTCGAATAGGTAAACATCTGTCGAATTTTTTCTTTACTTTTTCAATTTACAAAGTGCACAAGTCTACGAGTCGTCGTCATATCTTTACTTTTGCTTTCTAATTAGAAGCACGCAGGTAGCTAGGTACATAGATTAGTTGGTATATTAAAATATCACGTACCATTTACTGTAGGAGCGAAATTCTCTTCTGATGAATTACGTGATTCTGATACTTGTTCGTGTCGCATCATCACCAGTCTAAAGCTTAGATACTCGATCAACGAATCTAAACCGTGATTTTCGTCGTTTAAAAATTCTCGAACCCATCTGCAAGACGTAATTCGAAATTCAATTAAAATTCAATTACCTATACATGTACGCTATGTGATAAGTTCACTTACTCGATGTGGTTTGTTCTCAAAGAAATTTCCAAATCTCGCAGAACCTGCGTCGATGTAGCATCACCCACCATTTTTCGTTTCTACAAACGAATAAAAAACAAAAATAATTTAACATAAAATACCTACATATATAATTACGGGCCATGAGAGGAAAGGGAGAGAGGATTATTTTTATTTTTGAAATCAATTTTTTCCAATTTATTAAATTTTCTTTTCAATTAAAAATGTTAATGCTTGGTAATGGATGCCTTGGACATTCAGAGTAACAGATAAATTTCAATACTTACACCCTTGAAATAAAATTGTATACTGTTGACTTTCGAGACATTATGCAAATTATTTTTATGTATTTCAAAAAATGAGATTTATGGGCTAATTTTGGATAATTTTAGATAAAATAAGTGGTCGGTGGAAAAAAATTTGAATCCTTGAATTTATTTTCATTTTTTTTTAATGTTTTAATAAATAAAATGAATTTTTAAAATGTCTCAAAAGTCAACAATAGACAATTTCATTTCCAGACGTAAGCATATCGAAATTTCAAAACAAATTTACGATATGAATTAATAATGAAACTATAACGAAAAATAAATTTCCAACGATAGGATACTCGTAGCATACTCTTAATTATGTTCTGTAGCTTTGTTTCTTCATTTTTTAGCATAAGAGGGTTCCAAACATTAGTTAACCAACAATGTGAATATTTTGCCAATAAAGATAATGCGACGTTTTTATGTATATTTAGCAAAATTTTGCACAAAAACAATTTCTTTAATATTCCAACATTCAAAATTCTTGGAACAATGAATATTCTGAAACTGGTGAATATTATTACACAATTAATCGAAGACTACAGGCAATAAACCGGTTTGTATGAGTAATACATTCACGTAAGTTTACTCGTAATACACGATAGACGTATCGTACGTTGTATTTTTCTCACATAATTCATGTAAAAACAATTCACGACAAGTACAAGTATTGAATTACTTGTAAGTAAAATACTAAGTAGTAAGTGCTACACACATCTTCATGAACCTGTATTTGCGTCTGTTTTTTCGAGTATACATACATACGTTTGTACGTATACGCATAATTCATTAATATCACTGTCGAATATTTTGAGAAGAATCGATTAACTATATCAAAAGCTTCCAAAATGAGAAAAGAGCAAAAAATTTAACATACCGGTAAAAGTAGCAAACATGCAAAATTTTAAAACTGCCGCCGTACTCATAAAATTATAATACGTAAGTTGAGACTTTTCAGAGTAAAATTGTAATTTTTTCTCAAGTTAAAAGTGGATCAAAAAATTGGGAAAGGATGCTTTTCGATTTATTCGGATACGCTAAACACGAATCGAGCGTTTATTTTTCATTCAAACTTGTGGGTTCGTATTTTGACCCTTTCTCCCCCGCCTCCCACAACACTATGCCCACAATTCTGCAACTACGGGCCACAGTCAAAATTTTAATGTCATTATCTGGTGTAGAATTTTACGCAGAAACACTCAACTTCATCATTTTAAGCGTATTGTCTCGTATTTCGGAGAAATTTACTATTTTTAAGCATTCTTGGAATTTTTAAAGACGGTTGTTGTCAATTTCTCTTTACCTAAGCGGTGAAAATTTCTTAGATCAATTTTCACTCATTTTTCAACATTTTTTCGTGATTTTCGATCAATTTTCTGCACTTTATTACCCGATTTTTGGTAATTTTAAGATTTTTTTTTTCATATTCCAAGTCAGTGGTGATTTTTGATCAATTTTTTAAACTTTTTACCCATTTTAGTCAATTTTTTAGCCAATAGTCGATCATTTTATAACGATTATTTTCTCATATATTAACGTAAATTTTCACAACTTTTTCCTAATTTTCATTCAATTTTTTGCAAATTATTTAATGATTTCAAAGATTTTTTTCATAATTTAGGTCAATTTTTTTTATTTAATTTTATTTTTACAAATTTTTTATGATTTGTCATCAATTTTTTAGAGTTTTTACCCTATTTTTTCTGATTTTTAACAATTTTTTTTCATTTTGGTAAATTTTTACCTTCTTTTTATAAAATTGATCATTTTTTCACACTTTTTATCATTTCAATCATACATTAACAAAATCTTCGATGATTTTCAACAATAATTTTCATGTTTTAATTTAATTTTTACGAAGTTTTCAACATTTTTTCCTGATTTTCAACAGATTATATGCAACCTTTAGTCCGTTTTACAAAATTCTTTTTCATGACTTAGGTCAATTTCCACCTATATTTCAAAATTCTTTCTTTCGATTTTCGTACCATTTTTACACTTTTTACCCATTTTAATCAATTTTTAAACCAATTTTCAATGATTTTTAACGAACATTTCCATTATTTACATCAATTTTCACCCATTTTTGTCAAATTTTCCAAATTTTCGATGATTTTCAATGTTTTTTTTTTTTTTATTTCATATTTTAGGATAATTTTCATCCATTTTTCAACATTTTTTCTTGATTTGTGATCAATTTTTTGCACTTCTGAACTACTTTAGTCGATTCTATACCCAGTTTTAAATCGTTTTTAACGATTTATTTTCTTTCATATTTCACGTCAACATTTATCATTTTTTCAGTAATTTTGATAGATTTTCTGTGAATATTTACCCAATTTTACAAATGATTTTCAACAATTCTTTTCATGAATTAGAACAATTTTATTCCACTTTTTTAACATTTTTTCGCGATTTATGATCAATTTTTTACACTTTTTTTACCCAATTTTTGATGATTTTCAACGATTTTTTTTATAATTCGGATCAATTTTCACCCTACCTTCAACATTTTTTCATGATTTTCGATCGATTTTTTGCGCACTTTTACTCATTTCCGCAAAATTTTCGACGATTTTCAACTACTTTTTTAGATATAGGTCAATTTTCACCCGTTTTTACTATTTTTTTCGTGATTTTCTTTCAATTTTCTGCACTTTTCGCATTTTAATTAATATATTGAACTATTTTTCGATTTTTTTAAACAATTTCAAAAAATTCACCAATTAATTGATTTTATAAATAAAATGAACTGACTTAGAAACCATACTACACTCTAATGGGTTTTGAGATTTATTCTATAATTTAAAAAATTTTGATTTCATCATTACACATACATGATCTAAAATTTTTTCATATAAATGTATTTTTTCGATATTGTGAGAAAGGAGGAAGGGGTGGGTGAAATATTTTTAGCTCTTTTAGAAAATCAGAGAACTCGGACATTTCTCCTATTCTTTTTCGGGAATACCCTTTACGCTTTTCATCAGAAGAAAGGATGTTTAGGAATTCATTTTTCGAAATTGAAAAGGCCAAAACTACATTCAAGATACACTCTTGTATGTAGCTTTTGATCTATCATCGAAAGATTTAAAATTCGATCTTTACATGGAGAAATCAATTCTCGAATACTTTAAATTTAGATACGAAATCATTCCTCTCAATTCCTCATTTTTACCGAATAAAAGAGAATTCACCAGCGTTAATTTTCCAATGGTTAAAATGTCAACTTACTCTAGAACTCCGTGAAGCTTTTGGATCCAGGTAAGTTCTAAGTTTCGATAGGTAGTGCGATGGAGGATCTTTAGCTTGAACTCTTTCCTGCAAACATATCACATTATCATATTGGGAATAAAATATTCCCGCGAAAAAAAATACTCGATCATAAAAAATGTAACTTAAATCATAAACGATTGAAGTCGTACGTTCGAAGAAGGTACTTCGATATATATATATATAGGCAATGTACTACGTAGTACAACTGCATATACGATGAAATACTCTCAAAGGTTCGAGTCCCCTAGCACTTGAGATCTTTATAACATCGCGTCAGTCTGCGTCTGATGCATGAATAAAAAATCATTTCGTCAAATAGTACGCTGGCCCGTTGTTGAAAATCTACTTCATATCGTAAGTAGGAGAAAATCAGACTATCTTTTAAAAACGAGTGGTACCCAAGTACAACTTGCACACGCCTTTTGGATTATAATACTTCTAACCTAGTCATAAACACGATAACAAAGCAAATATTAACCGACGACTCTTACTTGATCACAAATAATATCCCATTTCTTTTCGTCGTCGTACTGTTTGAGGAATTTTGCCTTGTCTGGAGGTAAATCCATTGAAGCCTGTAAAAAGATCATTAATCGGTATGAATAATATTTATTGTAAATATTCCACTCGAGAATATCGCATGCACCATTTATTACTACAGATACATGTACATGCCCGATGATAAAATTCTTCGAATAAGCACACGGATTAACCATATAATTATGCGCAGAATATCTTAAATACGTACAAACCGAATATTGAGTTTATTTTGCCTAAATTTGAAGTCGACGTTCAAAGTTCATTGGTACGTCTACGTACTCGAATAAAAATGATAAATGCTATTAAAATTCGTATATATTTTATGTACGATCAAGCGTATCATTCATTCTATTCGCAATTTTTTCAGCACATCGAACTTGACCCATATTTTAAATCTCAACGATAAATTTTTTTACTCGATTACATACTAGTTTATTTTATAAATATTTGTATTTAGTACACAACACATGCACCGCATCGCGTCTCTAAAATTAATAAGTAATGTTGATAACCTTACGGTTACACGTATCTATCGATCTCTGTATTAGCATTTATATAAATATCACCTGACAACCTTTCTATTTATTGTTCTAAAAAGTATACAATCCCCTTTCATCAAAAAACCTGGTCGAGTTTTATTATGCAAGAACGTTTTTGATACCACAGCGGAAAATACGTATATAAACGTACATAGAAAAAATAATAATAATCGAGTAGGTATTTTCCTCTTTCTTTTCATTCCTTTCTCCTGAGGGATTTCCGCAAATGTTACGCTGTGTCGCTAAAACACGTATCCACGAGTGTACTCTACTATCCACGTGTAATTTTTTTTTTTTTTTAAATATATAATTAACATTTGCCACATTTTATACGAAGTTTAATTACGTTCTTTGCCGTTAAATTAACCTATATTTACAATAGAACCCGCATAGGACTCATCGTGGTTTAACATAACGCCGTGTTATTCAAATTGGACTTGATTAATACGACACAGACCTATTTTTTTTCTTCTTTCCACATGCACAAACAAATAAGGAAACTGCAAAATGAACAATATGTATTTTCCGTCCTTCGTACAGTGTAACATGAAATAAATTATATTATGATCGTTGAAGATGGATTCATTCTAATAGATCAAAGATTCATACACAAAGTCTCCAAAATATATCAGTAGGGTGGTCCTTATTATTAATTTTGAGGAATTTTTTCGATCACCACCAAAGGTATTTTATTTATTTTTTTTTTATTATAAAATAATTCCCCGTGCCAGTGAGCCCCTTCAGTATCATAAGGGAGCCTATATATAAAAAAAGCTATGATTTTTCAGTCTGATTTCGTGACGTATTACAATTCTGAGAGTTGAAAAAAAGCATCGCTTCGCGATGTGAAGAGATAGGAGTAGAAAAGCCCTTTTTAAAGATCCAAAAAAGGAGGAAAACTCTTATATCTCCCCTCGTAATTGACTTAGGAGGTTGATTTTTGTACAAATCATACAACTTTTGATTTTTTATCAATTGGCTTACAAAGGGGAAATTTTTGCGTTTTTCAGCTCTCCGCATTCCCTTCCTCAAATTGGGACATGGCTAAATTTTGATCCAAGTTCATCCACACTCACATATATCTAAACCGCTGCCAAATTGAGCCGATTGACCGAATTGGAGCGATTTTGTTCAGTATCGAGTGGAGTAAATGATTTTAATTTCTGCGAAAAAAAAATATATCTAACATGACTAAAAATTGTCTTCAAGGTCTTTTAGGACCCCAAAACGGATTTTGTTGATATCCTGCTTTGGATACGTAACTCTGTGCCCCTAGCTAGAGGGAAAAAACTGTGGGTATTTGAAGTAGGTAATGTGCAATTTGCCATCCATTCTTAATACACCAAAAACATTGTGTAAAATAGGGATTACAGAGAAAAAAAAGTTCGAATTGTGTAATTACATGTCCTTTGAAAAGTTGTCGACTAACCCAAGAATTGAAATTTTTCATTTTTAGATAAAAATTAACAAATGAGCCAGCAGCCCCAAATGCTGATATAAAAATCTTCTTTAACTTGGAGGAAAAAAATACTAAACACCAACTATTGCTAAAATGTGCATTGAACTGAGAAATTAATCTTTACACGTTGAATTTGAATAATTCGGAATTGTCAACAGTATTGGCTAATTTTTCAACGATCACTAAATTAAAAAGTTGACCGCACTGTGATGCAACATTGCTGGGCAATAGTATTTAGAATTCATTTTTCTGAGATAATAAATATTTTTTGGTCGGTATTCAAGGTAACAGGCTCGTTTATTGCACTTTTTTGAACAATAAACAATCTAGATTTTTGTGATCTGCAGCTTTTTGGTGGTTAAAAATGATATCAGGTCGAAATACCAACGATACAAGCAGATGTAGAAACTCACAATCTTTTTCAGATTTGTGACATTGAGTCATACGAAATATTCACAGGGCATGAGAAGCAAAAAACTGTGTTCTTTTTCTCTATAACACATTATTCTCACTACCCACAGCTCCACTCCTCCTTGATTTTGGGATACAAAATTTTATTCGGCGGGCTTTTACATTGAAATTAACCACGTCGACGAGTTTGTTCAAAATCCGAGCAAGGTTTTTTAAACACACGAAAACAATGCCTTTATGGAAACCAACAAATTTTATCTTTTTTACAGTGCCATCTATTTATTAGGAGTGGGGTAAACATTTTTTATTGTCATTTTTTATGAAATGGCTTCATTTAAAATAGTTTTAGCAAAAAAATTTCAAATTTTGAAAATTTGACTGCATTTTTGTATTTTCTTAAATTTTGCAATATTGGAGGGCTTACAGGCATGCGTTAGTATCGAGTTAGGGAGACAAAAATTTCAGGGACTTATTTTCTCATAAAAAGGAACAACTTCGAAGAGGGGGGGCAGAGAAAATTCGAAAGAATTTTTTTCATTAAGTATAAATAAGGACCACCCTAATATATCACGTATCTTCATGGGGACAAATTTCTATCTACAGGACCAATTCTCATAATGAATTATAAATTGATAAAATTGAAACCACCGCAAAGAACACTTATCACATTCAGCTCGAATTACCAAAGCATCGGTCACTTGACACTTTCTTCCAGCATTACATAATCAGCGGTTTTAGTTTACAATTCCGTGTTATCTATTATAATACGTAGTTAATTAAATCGGTCTTTTTTTTTTTTTTTCATAACCGCAAAACGTCCAGTTTTCAACAAAACTTCGTTTTAATAAAAGCAATTATTAGCTTCAATGAAATACACACAGTAAGTATGTACATCCGCGCAGATTCGTGAAAATGAATTTCCTTTCCTTTTCTACCAGTACCCGTTACTCATCGCTATAAAAACTACCAACTACCATTCGAGAAGAATGAAAAAATACCCATCCAATAATTGTTTTCGAGTCATTTTGTAACATGATTCATACTAAATGAAGCTGTACACAGACACACGATTTCAACGCTGGGTTGGCTGGTAAAGCAATGGAAATAGGAGTATATTGTACAACAACGCGACGCCTGTTTTTCTATATTGTACGTATATGTGTAGTTGAAATGGACGCCATACAGGCACAGCTTAAAACCGATGCAGTGTACTGTACCCTGTACTTGTATTTCCAACTGATATACCCGAAGCGATGCACTGTGCGATTGTGCATCCCTTTTTTAGACGAATTTATTTTTACTCCAATTCTCAACGAGTACCACGCGTGTCGCGTTTTTAAATGAGTCAAGTATACGATTATACATAGCACAGACCAGAATTTAGTGCCCCTCATTCGAAAACCGAGTTCTTTGCTTGTGCTCAGCCTCGCGCTAATAATTCGAAAAGCCGATTAATTAAAACACGATACGATAAATATAAATACCCCTATGTTCTTTCAGCAGTTCTGCTGCAGTGTGGAAGCTCTTCTCAGAAGGGTTCTACCATTTTCCAAAAAAATTTACTCCACTGTACAAGTCGAAAATTTTTTTGCTTTTACTCTTTCACAAGTATTTTAAAATGCTGATTATCGCCGAAGAGTTTATTTCCGGTGCATAAGTCACCTGACATTCCTATGGATTCGCTGTGAATGTTCGCAGAATCTAGAATTCGCTGAAAGTCGGAATACCTTATTTTTAGTCTGAGTTTCTATAACATACTGTCAATGAAAACCAGGCCTTTACGGACTATCGATTTACGGCGAATGAGAGACAGAGCACAAAAACATCTGTTTTGTGGTCCTAGATGACCATTTGACCTGGTAAGATATTTATCTTTAATGTTACTTTTTTAGCCCGATTCTTTATGTCATATTGTCAACGAAAACCAGGCTGTTATGGTTTATCGATCTACGGCTGATGA